>JAKSYS010000114.1:0-115693 GCA_022925895.1 Fragilaria crotonensis
GGATCTTTTCGACGCGAAGTCCTTTTATTCTCTCTCTTTTCGACTACGACTACCACATAAAATGGCTTTGACACGATAAATTGGCTTTGAACCAATCTCTTGTGAAATTCAAGGAACTCAACACAAAAACAATCCATTTTCCATAATTTCACACCGGGACCTCTAGTAGGGACTTTAAGCAAATTGAAAAATCTCTGCGCGCGCAAGCTTTTTGCCCTCCTTCAGCCTCCCGGAGAAAACCCGATGTCACATCTCATGTCTCCGGTACTCAGATTCCATCTTGAAGCTGAGCAAAGGCTAAAGTTGTGCGCAGAACCAAAAAACATGGCCAACTCAACCTTAAAATGCCATTTTAAAGTTGCGTTGTCAGGCAATCTCGACCTCTGCGCGCACCAGATCTCCTTTGGCCGCGCCAGGAATTTCCTCGTTGATTTTACTGCAACGATATACGGGAAGGACAATTGTATTGTTGCCACGACCGAGGTCAGCAGTGAGGCCGGTGCTTGCAGTGAACGAAACGTTTTTGGCAGAACGGACGTCCCGTTCTGTTCTGTGAAAACGTGAAATATGGTCCTTACAGGCGTACTCCCTAGAAATAACCACAAAACCGCAGAATCGGAGAGCATTTTATATATACTATACTGACATGTATAAGTGTAAAATAAATCAGGCGTTGAATGTAGTTGCGTGAAAAATATACTAAAGGTATCATGTGGATCAGTCGTCGTTTGTCGCTTGTCACGTCGTTCGTCGAACAAATTTGCCGCCATGTGCAAATGGGCCAAAAACGCAAGAAGCACTCGACAGACATGCCGCGCGGCTCGTGAAAGAAAGGCAGGCGCTCGTTTTGTTCGGATGCTACGATTCGCCGTCTCGGATCAAACGACGAGCTTATCTATCGGATGCGGTTATCGGTGACAATCAGATGAGTTCCGAAGACAAGAATAGCCGCCTGCCCGCGCACCGCAACTCGCATTGTACTCCATTGGCACAGCATACTGTAGTACCACACCGTCCCATGCCTGGTCCCATTTAGTCCGAGTTCTAATTACGTAGCACTTCATACACAAACTCGGTTGTTGCGTTTCGTGCGAACCCGGCTTTCACACAGAACGCCCGCGGCGTTCTGTGGTTTCGATCAAAGTACGGATTCCCGAAACGCGCGCGCCAGTCGGGGCAGTTTTGGGGCTGTAAGGACCATTTTCCCGGAATAGACGCGGCGTTCTGTTTTGCGGGACGTTTCGTTCGCTGTAAGCACCGGCCTGAACTGAAAGAATACTGTATGCATAGTAAGGAGAGTCTCTGAGGAGTGTATGGAGTACTGGAGTACTCCGCTAGCTGCGATCCCTCTTCGATCTCACCCTCTCAACAAGTATTGTATTGTACTTCTAGGCCTCATGTTTCAACGGGGCGACCTCTTTGTCGAACGATGAAGCGAGAAGACAAATTCGAAACTGATTGGGACTGATTTGCGTGTATTGATCATGGGGTTTATCTGGTTTATCAATCGTCGCGGAGTATGGTGTTGGTCTGCCGCTATGCGGCTTCGCTCAACAGATGCTGACATCAAGTAGAGTACTACCGGTAGAGTACTGCGAGTAGTAGCTGCTGATTAGTATTACTACAAGACTACACCCCTTCGAGCAGTCGTACTTGGGCACATTCTGGCGTGAGGAAATCATCGCTCACGAGGTGCATTTGGTTGGCTGTCAATCTGCGTGACAAAAATGACCGCAAACCATATCGTTTCGCAAGTGAACCAGTGCCGGACCGACACCTCATTCGCTATTTCGCTCTGGAAGCACGAAAAAGATGATATCTTCATAGGACAAGTGGTCCTTGTTGTCATCAGTCTGTGAATGGCCGACACGAAGCATCAAATTCACCGATCGCCACTTTTGATCAAATCTGCTCCTGTGATCCGGTAATCGCGATCGTGGTTCAGCGACCGAAATTGACAGATTAAGACGTAGCAATTCTTGAAACACAAATATCTTGTCACCTTGTTGTTTACATCGCGTTCATCGTCGACTTGAGTAGGAATCAAAAGGTCGCGCCTTCGAATGTGGCACAGTGTTGTCTCTCCTGCATGGCATTTATTGACTTTGAAAAAGATTCTGGTTATGACGGTATTGGCATCATACTGCTCTTGAAACTCGGAGAAACTCGAATCCCTTCAAGTGGCATCGTTGTTCGTGAGCAGCACTCTTCGTTGCCTCGGAATCACAGGCAACAAATCATCGGCACTGCCACAGCCGCTGATGATTTGTCTAGTTCTCTACGTTGAGGCAAGGAGGGAAGAAAATACATCACAAGCCGAAGCTTGTCTATCCAATGGGCCGCTTGTGTCGATGTCATTCCAAATTCCAACCGATGCAAACGCCATCGTACGAGTTATGTGTTTATGATACTCACCACTTTGTATCGGCATCTACAACTCCCGTACTACCAGCAGGTACTTGCACTTTGCAACAGTACTCGAGTACTTTCATATTTTGGTGCGCGCGACGAAACGTTTTTGCTTAAGGGCCGTTCTTACGAATAGGTTTTTTCGATTTTGGTATCATCTCCGGGTTTATAGCCGTTGGTATCACGTGTCGACTCCGAATATCCGGGTTGGGAGTGGTATCATGTCGGTATCATGATACCACTTTGTGATACCTTTTTTGACCCATGTAAAAAAAGGTATCACGTGATACCAGCTAATCTTTTCGAGTATCACGTGACAAATGTCCTAAACAAAAATCATGATGAACAGATGGTACAAGAAAATGACACTTTGGTGACATTTCTCTTAAATGAAAACATGATGACCATTTGGACCTAGGAAACACATAACATCCCACACATTGTTTTAAAAATGATTTACAATTGCCTAAACCTGCCATGTAACGGATCTGAATGGCTCAATTTAGAATGAAGCATGTGATACCGCATGATACCATTCGAAACAAAAATCATGGTAAGAACAACGATCCACATGTATTTTAGCTAAGATTATCGCATGATACGATTTTCAAAAAATTCAAAAAAATTGAGCTTGATTTCATATTCGTAAGAACGGCCCGGGGCTGAACTTTGCAAGGGTCCTCACGTTCAGTAACTCGAACTTGAGTGCCGGAGCGCACAATCCGGTCTACTCGACGAATGCTAAGGTTGCGCGCGCGCACAACTTTTCCAAGATTTGCTTAAAGTCCCTATTATAAAGCTCTCCTCAGATAGCCAATAGAGATATGTTCTGCTGATAGGAAAGCATTTTAAATGCTCAATTCTCTAAAAAACGCATACTGCAGATGAGACGTCAAAACATTGTTGCACGACCATTTTTCACATGTCGAGGATGCCCTCCCAATTTCTACAAGCTACAGTTCTGTATATTTTCATACGTTTGAGAGAATTCCACTTGGCGTTCGTTCTACACTGTGTGGTACAAACAGCTCGTACAAAACCCTGTACCAATAAGAATTTTGATTGATGATTCACTCATCAAACTCTTGTGAAAAATATAAAGAACGGAATATAAAATATTATCTATATATGTTTTTATTTTTATACACGACTTCGAACCAGTAAATGAAAAACGAAGACTTGTATATCATCGATAGGCAATTCAGATCTTGCTCCAGTACTTTGATCATTCCTCATTGCTGTTGACAAGCAGATGAAGGATCAATGATATAAGAACCGTTCGTTGAACATTTATGTTTCTACGGAGATATAGTAATTTAAAACTCTTGTGAAACTATTGGTTCCAAGCCATTTTATGTGGTACTATTGTACTCTCAGTACTCAGTACTCAGTACCAATGTACCGGCACTTGCACAGTAAATACTCGAACTCGAACTCTGTCGGAGCCGTCTATGCGAACTACTGTATACTGTATACAGTACGAAGTGGATTCTTTATCAGCAAATTTTTACGGGATCAGGGAGGTGGGGTAAACCGTGCTATTGCATGCACACGCGTGCATTTATGTGAAAAACATGTATGAAAATAATTCTCCCCGCTTTAAAAGCCTCTCTCGATTTACGCTGGAACCTCTACTACCGGTAGTCTAGTAGAGAGAATTTCTGGAGGATTACTATACATACCCGTCCTTCTAATTTCGAATTCCAAAAATCCTCTTTCCTGGGTTCGGTTTGGGGTGTTCGCGGTGTTGCGGACGTCGTCGTACTGTACAACGCAGTACTGTACTACTGATACATACGACTATACTCGTACTTGACATTTATTTTGTACGAAAGCTCAACTCTAGTATCGTACAACATGCTACCGCTAACGCATACTCGAGTACTCAGTAGTTGGACTTGTACTGGAGTACTACTCCATTCACGTTGCTACGGTACAAGTATGTAGTACTGGTGTACTGTAATCCTCGAGAACGTGGAAGGTCCAGTATCCGAGTACAACCCTGGTTGTACTCTGAGTTAACTCAGTCCTTGTACTATTGTGCGTTGGGTGGTGAATAAAGGCGGGTACCAGGTACTAGTACTCCTACTGTACAAGTTACAAGTCCTCAGTACCTGGTACTAGTACAAGTACCAGGCCGTGGATCAAAATGCTGCTTCACGTCGTACAACACTCTGTGGATTGTGGATGTGCATCGAATCTTTGTACAATACTACCTGTACTTGTACGAGTGTATGTCATACTTGAATTGTACCGACAAAGAGGGTCACATGACACGTGACGAGTTAAAGCAGTTGACGTGTGTCTGACGATTCCCACAGTAAAATGAAAGTTAGACTTTTCCATCTTGTCTTCGGATCTCTCTATCCCGGTACCAAGTACTATTAGTAGTGGATTGATCGTTGGCTGCTTTGATCTTTTCTGTTCTTTGTGTTTTGAGTTTTGACGTAGCCAGTAGTAGTACATACTCAAAGTACGGGCATACTTTTGGGGGGAGGCAACGTTCTTTATCTCAAAATGAGTGTTTTTATTCAGTTGCTCAATCATGACAATATGTGTAAGTAAATGTGCAGAGTCAAGGATTGTCCATTGGCTACATATGGATGTGTACCTAACGATAATTCTAATTTAAATGAATGTATACATGCGAGGAGCATGCATTAGAATTCTCGAGCATGCAATGGAATGCTCGAGAATGCAATCGCATTCTCGAGCATGCTATGGAATGCATTCGAGCCGGCCAGACGTCGTTCACTATGAAACTATAACTACTAAATACGTTTTGATAAAAAAATCGCATTCTATGGCATGCTCGAGCATTCCATTGCACGCTCGAGCATTCTATGGCATGCTCGAGACAATTCGAATGCACTGAAATTTTATACCAGTGCCAATCCTTGTAAACATACATATGCATATATAAAGTATAAAGATGCTACCAGGTACAAATATATCCTGATGGTCATCAATGAGAATGAACTGATACCAATGGACGACGTCATCAGAATATCATATACAAAGCTATGAATAAGAGTATAAAAGCAACCCATCTAATTGATGAACCGCACAGTCGGCATTTCGCATTCCACTGCACGCAAGACGGGAGGGAATCGTCAGACGCACGTCAGCTGCTGTAACTTGTCCCATGTCCATGTCCCGTGTCCTGTGACCCTTTTCATGTGTACTCTATCGGTAGTAAGGTACAAGTACTTGTACCAGTACTCGTAGAACGAGATGTTCATTTTCACAGCGTGTACTCGTACACTCCGATAGAGGCACTTGTTCTTTGTACTGCCTGGCACCATGGTTCTGGAGTACGACTACTGTAGTACTGTAGTACTTGTACTGGATTACCCTTATTGACCATCCACCGTACTACAGTACCAGGTACTACCGGTAGTAATGTACTGGTACCAGGAACTCGTTTACTCGTACGTACTACAGCCTACAGTACAACCCATGATTGTACTACTACATCGTACAAGTACTGCATACCTACTGGAGCTTCCAGCCACGTTCTCCAGTACAAGTAGTCGGAGTACTCCAGTACCCCGAGGACTCCAGTATTTGTACTTAAGTATTAAAGAAACGCGAGACTCGAAAGGAGTGCAAGTGCTGCAGTAGCAACTTTGTAATTTTCCCCTTGCTAGCTAGACTACTGGTAATCTTAGCAGGTGCGTATTGCTGCCTGCTCACAGAATGCGGTGGCTTAAAGTACTATGCCTGTAGTGCTATCGTCAACAGCCAAGGTCAATTATGGAGTAGTAGTAAAGTACAACGCTGTACAGTACGACGTGGTCCGCAGTACGCAGAACCCGCAACACCGCAAATTACGAGAGTGACCAGTGACAACAGTTCAGTCGTACGGAATATTCTACTACTAGCTAGTAGAGTATTGTACTGGAGTACAGGTCAAGCATAAATCAAAAAGCTTTTGAAAGTGGTGAATTTTTTAGATGTTCTTCATATGAACGCACATGTTCATGTGTGAATGCTATGGCACGGCTTACCCCACCTCCCAGGTTCCCTGCATACGTCGTATCGATGATTCTTCGCAGGAATTCTAACACAAGAATGGCGTCATCGAGTTTGATCATCCAATAAGAATCAGGTAGGCCCTATGATGGTTTACAGAGCATACACGTAAATGGACGATTCCAATTGATTTCTACCTGGTGACGACAGCAATCCATTTTACGAACAGAATTTGGATGGTGTCAGGTGTCAGGTGTCAGTTCTCGGTGGTGCATGCGCGCATAGTAGAGATTGATAATCCCAGGGAGAATACACCAATATATATATTCGGTGTGTTTATGTTCATTGGTTCCTCGTCCTATGCAACTAGATTGCATAGATACACAGTGTGTACTGTGTACATACTCTAAATCAAGTGTGTTCACACCGGTCAGCAGTCGGCAGTACATATGCCTCTCGTGTCCCACGGTATCTTTGCGAAAACACCAGCTGCAAAGCAAGGCCAGTAGAAGTACATACGTGGTACAAAAGATGTTAGTTCAAAGTTCACAACTCGCTCCTTACAATTTGTAGACGTGACACTTCCCACATATATACAACCTGTACATTCATTCTCATCTCAGGATCGATTGTCAAAAACCAGAAAACAAATAATGACTTCGGTTGGCGTCAGTTGTGTTAGCAACCAAGATGGCTACATTCCTGGAAAGCCCAGGGGTGTAACAACTCTGACGTTCTCGAGGGATTGGCTGATTCATATTGCGAATCAAACCCTTGACATTAGCCGACGAGGTAACTATGTCAACTACCTCGGCGAGAAGGTTGATGTATCAGAGGCCTTGAAATATGCCATAGACAATTCGGTTCACTATCACTCCTCTCACAAGTTTTTTCCATCGAAAGTCGAAAATCCGGTCGACACGAGGTTTTATGTTTGGTACGGCTCGTCACTTGACGTGGCGACGAAGCTGCAAGAGCTTTCGCCTGACGCCCACGTTGCTATTCTCAACTCGGCAAGCGGCAAGCATCCGGGCGGAAAATTCTTTAGAGGCACAATCTCTCAGGAAGACTGCATCTGCCGCGCTAGTCTTCTGTATCCATGCCTCGTGCAATACGCAGACAGACCCCACTTCTTTTATGCAGTGAACAACAAGCCAAAATACCTTCAGAGCAACTCGACGTGTGCCATCTTCAACCCTCTCGTTCCGGTCGTTCGAGAAGATACCGTGCGTGGAGATTTGCTCGATACCTTTTCCAAGTTCTCCTTCATCTCCATTCCCGCGCCAAACGCCTTTGTCCTTGGCTCCCACCCCGTCCCGAAAGCCCAAGAGCCTGGAGCCGGCGAACGCAATGAAGCGATCGAGCTCCTTACTCTTGAAGAGGACATGCACGATCGCTGCTATCGAACACTGTCGATTATGGCCGAACATGGGTGCACGGACCTAGTCCTCTGCGCGTTTGGATGTGGTGTGCACGGCAACGATCCAGTGGCAGTGGCCAACGCCATGCGAGAGATTCTGAATTCGGACGAATTCCGCGGTCGGTTCCGAACAATTGCCTTTGCGATTCAACCCTCCCGGCATTCGAATTACAAGGCATTCATTGAGGCATTTCCAGAAGCCAGACGAAGCTAAAAGACACGAATGATTTCGAGATGTGTGGCTGCCCATATTTTTTTCACT
Source organism: Fragilaria crotonensis (assembly GCA_022925895.1). NCBI lineage: Eukaryota > Bacillariophyta > Fragilariophyceae > Fragilariales > Fragilariaceae > Fragilaria > Fragilaria crotonensis. Next base: position 8,067 of record JAKSYS010000114.1, read on the forward strand.
GGTTTTACATTTTACATATACTGATCTACAAGTTGATGTGAAGGCATGAGGCATGAGCCTTTCAATTGGATCTTTTACACACTTTCCAGGATGAAGTAACCTTCGAGTCGTCTGAACCCCGTTACACCTTCAACTCGACGCTTGGAGACCATGCACCTGATCGAATTCACGAAGACTACTTACTACAATTGTACTCCACACTACGCACGACTCTCATTTATCATAGTTCGGATTCTTTCCAGTTTTAGTGTTCCGTCGCCGGAGTCCCGTTGGGCCGTGAAAAGCAGACTCTCCCATCAGGATTCTGGATCCTGGATCGATGAAACCCGAACTGCGTTCACTGCTGTACCAACTTCGTGGTCCATATCATAGGACATAAACCTGGAGGATTATGTTACCGTCTACTCGCTGCATAAATGCAAAGATGGGTAGTAGAGATGTACAGTACTCGATATTGTACCTGGTACTCGAGTACTCGTGGTCGAAATGACGTAGGTCTCAATGACTGCACGGAGTATCTGTGCGGAAACAGTTAAAACGGTTACATCACAACTGGGATTCACAGTTGACACTTGCGACGATTGTCACTACTACCGGTACTATAGACTTGGATCCGATTAACTGTCACCTATTTTTCGTCATCGTACGACACGTTACTTAAGGACCTTGTAGAAAATTTAGCTACAAGTGGAAGCTGTTCAAGATGGGAATTTTGTTTCCTTTCCTCGACATATTTTCTCAATCAATTCACCACGCCTGCCCTCCCTGCTCTGAATTTGAATTTGAATTCATGCACATATTCACGTACATAAATCTGATTTAAAATAAGAATAACTCTCCATTTTTTCACCGTACTGCAGCACCATTCCATTCATTGTTCCCACTCCTATTGTATTGAGATGTCTACCGACACCACAACGTTCTTGCAAACAAGCCAAGCCGCGGTGACAAAGTCATTACAGGTGGCTTTGGACGGCGCATCCAAGGATCTGAAATACTGGAGAGCGGTTATTCCTTTCCTTATCAGGGCATCCCATGCACCAGGCTCTTTACTAAATGTTCCTTCAGATAGTCATGAGTGCGAGGACATTCTTGAGTATTTGCAACCTATGTACAAAGGTTACAAGATATACTTCAGTGACAAGTACTCTGCATCCATTTCTAGTGGCGGTGGCTGGAAGGAGCTTCTGAAGGACCTTGCAATTGCAGGAATGCAAGGTGGATTCTACCTAATTGGAAATGGTAGTTACAAGGACAAACATATTGTTGTGTGCCGAGGAAGCCGCTTGTATCAAGGTACTAAGAGGCAGCAGCTGAGTCCCAGCCAGAAGCCGCAATACAGGAATGAAACTTTGCACTCTGATCGCAACAATTCACGTGGAAATGTTGGGAAACTTCTTCCCCGCAAGACTCGCACTACTCGTGCAATAGAGAAAGGTTCTGTCTGTCCATTTCGAATGAATATTGGACTGGATTCTTTTGGATACTATCTTGCTGGCGGAACCGGAAATTCTCATCATGCATATCACCCGAAGGTATTGAAAGTTGAGTATGCTGTCCCAACGCGACTTATTGGTGGAGTTGAAAAGGACATCCTAGTTAGCGTTGGTAGCGCAAAGGCTAATGATGGTGTGGGGAGAAGTATTCATTTCTCTCGATGCGGATACGTGATTCCTAGAAGTCAGGTTAGATACATCAATGGGTTTCGGGGTGGGGCCTGCAACAATGATGGTAATTCTGCACTCCGAGACAGTCCTGATCAGAGTCCAATTGACAAGCTTCTTACTTCCTTTCGAACCGAAGGTTTTGATCATTGCGTGCTTTACCATCATCTTCCGCATCAAAACGGGGATGTCACGATGGGTGAGGAAATTCCTTCATCCATGGATCAAGATAATGCGAATCCAACAATAGGAATAATGGTGAATGAGTCATTTGGTGATGACGGTGATCACAATGTTCAGCCTTCTCCACCAACATCCATAAAAGTTGTGCTTCCTGATAGTGAGGATTTGGACATGCAGTTATTTGCGAGAACACATCGACACTCACTGTTGGTGGATGACAAGCAAGACCTCATGATTGGTTGTGCTTGGACAACACCTCCCGAAAAGCGCCTATTCAAAATGTTCGGTGAGGTGCTCCACATCGATTGTACTGCCGATACAAATTACGAGGACAGACCGTTCCTCACAATAACTGGGCGGGACTCGAATGGAAAGATGTTCACTGTTATCCGCGCTTTTCTTCCGAATGAACGTGCCTGGGTTTTTCGCTGGTTATTTCAGACAGTAATGCCTTCTTTGCTTGGAAAGGAATTCATTGGAAGAGTAAAGGTCATTGTGACAGACGGCGATTCACAAGAAACATCACAGCTTGATATTGCAATTGCACTACACTTTCAAAATGTTTGTCGCGTACGATGTGGCTGGCATGTTGTGGACCGTGGTTGGATTCGCTGTTGTCCTGGCGTCAGATCAGTTTCGAGAGAAAACCAAGCTGCATTTAAAACAAGCATCATTCAAATCAAGGCGTGGCTTTACAGCTGGATGCACTCGACCTGTGAGTCGGAGGAAGAGTACCGGATTTCAAACGCCCTTCTTGCTGCATATCTGCGTTCACCTTCTTTCGTTTCCACTGCTACAGAGCCTGTGGCAGAGCGCATCCGATTGTTCATCCGTGACAATGTGGAGCCTCTCGAAACTTTCCTCTGCTTTTATCGCCGTCGCAACATTCGCCACTACGACACATATACCAACTCTCCACATGAGGGAACCAACAATGGATTGAAAGCTGGAGCTGCCCCTGTCATGCCGCAGCATTCCCTTGATCGATCTGCATCCATACTTAATCATAACGCACAGATAAAGGCCACATCAAGCTCGATACTATCCGCGAATGCGGTATCGAGCAAGTCGCTCTGGTCGTCTCTACCAACGTCACAGAGATTAACTCACAAAGGCGAGGGTCTTGTAACACAACAGTGGAATCTACGCAACAATTACATTTCTCAAAGGGTTGCGGAGGAACACTGGTTGGTGAGTGCTAAACGTGACGAAAACAGAGTCGGGTATTCTACATCCTACTTGTTCCACGTTTTGCACGTGTACGAAAAGTTTCCATTTCGGATGACAGGATTCTTGTCTGTTCTTGCATGCACTTCGAACGTATTGGTATCCCCTGTCGCCATCAGATGCACATCCTGAGCTCCTTTCTAATGACTATTTGGGCATAACCCACCATGATGTATGCGTTACTTGGTGGCAGGAGTTCCTTGCGTATGGGTTCAGTAATGACCCCAAGTGCCACAACGTATCATCCTTGTACAAACGATTGCTTTTCAATGACATAAGAGGGCCTTCGATACCAAACGGAATTGAACTTCCACCTATTCAGCCAACCCTTGCTGATACGTCGCTTGCAGTGAAACCCACCAAAGAAACATGCCTTAACTACGATGTGTCAACTATAAACTTGGCATTGAGGCGCTCTAATTTCTCCGATGTTGAACCGAACCGGACTTTTTTTGGGTGTGAAGAACCAACTTTGACATCAAATGAAGACAACGATGACTTCATTGGCAATCCTTGCAACACACAGCAAGAAACAACTTTGTACTCAACAAATGAAGACGAAGATGCTGCGCTTGTGTTCCCAGAACTCGTTCCAACAGTTGTTAGGAAGGAAAGTGTTCCATACAGTGTTCTTGTTCCCCTTGCAAAAGAGCTGGCATCGATTCTTGAGGGAAACTGCACAGTGGAGGAGCTGCAGCAGTACGAGGCAATGTTATCAAATTGCATTACGAAGAAAAAGCACGAAATAATGGCACAGCGTGGGTCTGCCAATGGCAGCATGGTCTCTTCGAGTGTTCGCTCCAACAAAAAGCTGAAAACTCATGGGACAAAGCACATGTCATTTGGGTAACGTTGACGAACAAAAAGCCACCAGCAAAGAAGCTGAAGGATGCGAAAGGGAATAGTATTAGTAATCGGATCAGTGCATCATTCTTCATTCATGGTACTGACATTGGTGGCGTCTAATACAACTTCCAATTACATTATTGCCAACGTATCAGCATGTTGGTGACGACACAAACAGCATCAGAATGCATACCTAGTAACCACCATACTAACATGAACTAACTTATCGCTTCTCCTTTCAATACTCTTAACTGAACTAATCCTTCTTCCTTTCACAAATACAAATTCACTTCCTCGTTCTTGCACGTTCTTTTGTTGTGGCCCTTCTGACCACATTGTCCACATTTGATTTTGGAATCTTCTGGTCTAATGCACTCGCTTCGGTGACGAATTCTATTCTCTTTTGGACGCCCAGCCTGTCGTCCACAGACAATTTTCTTGCGCTCTACCTGCGATTGAGCGCCACTTTTGCGCTGCAGAGCCCGCCATGCAGCAATGTACGGAACGACCTCACCCGATTGCGTAGCTGCAGTTTTAATGACATCTGCCGGGGTGGGACGTTCCTTCTTCATATTCCTGACCTTGACAATCATCTCGTCAAGTTTGTTAGCTCGACGTTTCTTGTGACGACGCCCATCAAGAGCACGTGGCTGCCGTCGAACAGAACTGTGCTCAGATATGACTCTTTTTACCAAATACATGCCATCGCCTCGTCGCCTGCCAACAAAAATCTGAAACGTACAATCAATGTGTTCTTTGCAAACGTACAAGCGAAAGGAATTGCGCTCGCCGCGCTTAATTGACAGCTGATTTCCTGACTTTTCTTCGTATTCTTCAATGAAGGGGTCCACATCTTCCAGGGCAACAAAGGAATCAATCTTTCGCTCGTTCAAGATTTCCTGAAAAAGTGTGTCACACACACCGGTTGAAGTGGAGGACGTGGAATCCACAATCTTCGTCTTTGTAACTGTTGCCGGAAGAGATGCCACAGATGTCGATTTTTGGACATCAGTGCTGGCATCCGTATGAATGGAATCAACATCAATAAATTTACAACTGTTGTTGTCATTGTCATCACCGTCGTTATATTTCGGAATCGATGCACGCGTGGCAGTTGTATCCACATCGGCAGGGATGTGCAACGGAGTGACATCCTCAACACCATACTCGCTCACAATAGTCGTTCCTCGCAGACTCGGAAAACAATCTCGAACAACTTTGCTGGTGGGTTCATGGTTTGGTTCGTTACTACGGTTGTGTTGAGAACCCATGAAATGGTTGCCCAACTTGAACCTCAGTTCCGTGACATGTTCCTTACTGAATGCGTCCCTGTCAATAGTCTTTCCGTCAAGTATGTGCAATACGACCCCAACACAAAATAATCCGCAATCAATTCCATTGAGTTGCTGTGGACACTCCTGGTATTTGAGCTTCTCAAGTACTTCATAATGCGCGCGTTGCAAATGATTGTGTTCGGGTCTATGCAACACGAAATTACACAAGAAGTCATTCACTTCTGCCACAATTTCTGATGAGTCTGAAGGAAGATTTGCGGACGCTCTTGTGGAGCGTCGCAAAGAATCGTAGAAGTGAACATTGATGAAGAAGTCAGGGCAGGCCTGGTTGAAATCGACAACAAAGACAAAGAAATGCACGTCCTCAACAACGGGGACGATGAGCCTGTTCACACAGTCATTGTGCAAGTCAAAACGTGTTCGAGACGAGAACGAATCTTTGCAATTTTCTTTTCCTTGTACGTAGATGTTCCACCAGTCGTATCTTCAAACAAGGCATTGTTTGCAGCCATGTATGAGCGCACAGCAAGAGACCCAAGAAGAACTTTATCAGAAGACTTTGCTGCCGGTGGTGGTGCAGCGCGCTGGATGAGGCAGTTTAGGAGTCGGGTATTCAACATTCTTCCATGTATGAGCGCACCCACATCTTGTCTTATTACACGCTCCTGCACGCCATACCGCGGATCACCAGGAAAGTGTGTCTGCTGGTTCTTTTTTGGCTTCTTCCTCACCATTGTTTTGCTTGAGGCACATGAGTCCGGAGTCCGGAGTTACCCTGAAGGTTACCTTAGCTTTGTTGTGTTGTGTCATGCGACGAAACAATGTAGTGCATCCGGGCGTAGCATTGGTATTTCCCGCGCAAACCAAACACGTATTTTAGTGATACACTGTTTTGAAAATCCTGGTTATTGCGTACGTTATCCTACGGTGTTATTGAAAAATGGAAAGATAACAGGTGTTTTTGAGAATTACAATCCACCGAAACCTGTTTTACTATTTCACTTATCAATAACACCGTCTAAGTTTTACACTAATTACAATAACACCTTTTAAGATTTCGCATTATTACAATAACACCGTCTAAGTTTTACACTAATTACAATAACACCTTTTAAGATTTCGCATTATTACAATAACACCGTCTAAGTTTTACACTAATTACAATAACACCTTTTAAGATTTCGCATTATTACAATAACACCGTTTGCAGCTTGTAAGGACATAGGTGTTATTGAAAAAAATGGAAAGATAACACGTGTTTCTGAGAATTCCCCTTCAATTATTGCAGGACTCCAGCCTGAAGTACCCTGAACTTTGCTGCAGTAAAGGAGCCGAACAATAAGTTTTGCTCCTCAACATTGCTTGCACTCGGCTCACAGAGCGACGTACAGTGCCTAAGCACCCTCCCGTCCCAACTTATTGCCACGCCATGGGTAAGCTTCACAGCGAGTCCATGAAAGTTATTCCCGGCCTCGTCAACCCCAACCACATTGGGCATTACAAAATACCAATTTTTAGCTGCACCCGGAATCGTTTCGGTCCAAACGCTGAACCCAGGTGAGGCATCCCAAACATCAAAATGGGAAGCGTTCATGAGGTTGACACTCATGTCAATGGAGAAGCCCACACGAAGAAAGTGGCCATCGCCATCCATGGGTGGAACTGGGGATGCCTGAATCGGCCTCCAGCTCTTGGATCATCGTGAGAACGTCAGGGAAACAATGCCTCCCCACAATCGAAAGACTCTGAACGAACTCTCGCAGAACTGGCTCGGGACCAACAAATTGGTTGTGTACGCACTCATTCCCACCCCATCACGGTGAATGCGAGTCCCAATTGGATGCATCGCACCGAAGTCCCCCCTCGAATTCCTTGCCTTTCCATCCGGACGTTTATTCGCCACCATGGTGTTGTGCAAGTTAATCTTGTCCAATGCCCCACTCAGCGCGGCCTTGGTTGCACAATCAGGGGATGACAGGACGTTCCTGATCAGAATCAACGTCTTCCGGCTTTTCAGGCGGCACGAGTATGCAAGCTCAACAATGAAGTCCACAACCGGGGTGACGGTTGGGTCCACAACACAGCATGTTGCCGGAATACGAAAGTGGTGACATCCCTTAGCATAATGCCCACCCCCATCGCGTGCGGCGTTGGATTCCGCGAGGCGTACGTTGAAAATATACGCCCGATCAGCAGGCGACCAATCGGAATGGTGGCCATCAAACACGTCGGGAGGCATTGCTGGACCATCAGCATCACTCAGCTGTCTCCCGGAACGGATCAGCCTCGTGGGCAGGGAGCCGACACCCATGTTAAGGGACACCCTCCATGCCGAAATGTTCCCGCCACTGGCATCATGCAAGCACCTCACATACCCTCCATCCCCAAATTTGCCATCCCTCATCAATCGTAACCAACTCATGTCGTGGGGATTAAGTGATTTCCGCTCCTGTCCGGCAGTTATGTCTTGGCGCCTCTCCCCTAGCACAATAAAAATGCCCCACAGACGGGATGACGGCAATCACAGTTCGAAACTCCCCATCCGCCTTGGTGTCGAGACGATGCACATCGCGGCTCCGAACGGGGACCACGGCTCCACCCCTAACGGCGGAAGCAAGATCGACGGGCGTCAATGCTCGATTCAAGACGACATCCATCAGAATGAATTCTTGCTGAAACGAGCTTACAGAGCCGGATGGACGGAAGACATCGTCCTCACGAAGGGATTCCAATTGCTGTATTTGGAAACGCGGATAGCCACCACCCAATAATCCCAACACCTCTTGCAGCCCATCCGCAATCCACCGAATGGGAGTGTAGCAAATCGTGGGCTCGACATGTTTCGCACTTTCGGCTTCGTTTTTAACGCATGTCGAGAAGAACTCATCGAAACCCCCCCTCAAGTCCCCCCGGCAAACACTTCAGAAGGACATCCAGCACTTGTAACTGTGAGGGGACGCGTTTCCGAACGGACCGAATTTTCGGTTTCCTACCCTTCCGACCTCTCCGATGTTTTCCGGCATGATGATGCGATTGCACAGGGTTAACAGCAGGGACAGGAACGCCAACATTTGCTGCCTGCCCGGAAGCCACAACCCTAGTAGGCGTGCACCCGAGATTAAGAATGGAGGAGCGACATGGATTCGTCAGCACCCTCGTGGCCAACACGTCGTTTGCGGCATTCCTCGGGAACAATCCCGCAACAACACCACTTACAACATGATCATCGACAGCGCTATCCGTCATCACAAAAGATGAGGCTGCACGAGGCTGCTACCGGTTCGGGCGGAAAAACGAACAATCCCTGGCAACCCACTCCGCAGTTGTGGCAGAGCGTGATCGATCGGGAAAGCAAGCTGTCACGTCCAAGGGTGCTGCCGGTTCGTACGAAAAAACAAGCAATCCCTGACGACCCACTCCACAGTTATGGCAGAGCGTGATCGATCGGGAAAGCAAGCTGTCACGTCCAAGGGTGCTGCCGGTTCGTACGAAAAAACAAGCAATCCCTGACGACCCACTCCACAGTTATGGCAGAGCGTGATCGATCGGGAAAGCAAGCTGTCACGTCCAAGGGTGCTACAGGCGGCAGATCCTTCAATTGCTTGTACAGAAACGACAAGGAGGGTGCTTGTTTGGTGGGTCACGACAAAGGATGATCAACAGCAGAAGCAATAACAATGAGGTATCGTAGTGTTTCAGGCAAAAATGAAATGAAATGAATGTCAGATCAGCAATGCAAAATCTCACGAAATAGATGTATCGATATACAGATATACACATCGTGATACATGTATTGAGTTGGATGGGGAACAATGCCGATTTGGCTGGCGCGCAATGCCGGTTTGAATGTTACACATACAAATTTTTTGATTTTTGTTTTCGACGGATGAGCAAGATTCCTATGATGTCACGATGACGAAAAATAGGTGACAGTTAATCGGATCCAAGCATCGCTGACATATTACGGTCCCTACATAGATGGTGGCACCACACAACCCACCGGAACATTTGCATTTTCAAACAAGTTGTGGATGTTTCTTGGGAATTTTTGGACACGACGTCGGATGAGGTATAGTTGCGACAGAATTGCTACCAGGGTACCGGTAACAGTACCATACACACATAAATACCATCACTTGGGGTCAGTCACCATTTGCACCAGGCATGTCGTTTTTCGGAGGAGATCCGTTCGCGAACATGAATGGGAAAAGTAGATCGGGCGGTGCCAGTGGAGGGAAGGTGGTGGACACAACCAAATTGTACGAAACGTTACAAGTAAGTTGGAGTCGCTCTCCTAGAATTTCAGTCGAGCTTTCATTTGGACGACAGACATTAACAAGGGAAGAATATCGCCTCGCTTGCTGTCATCGAGCTTGCTGCAGTTCTCGTTTCCGTGGAAAATTTGTCTCTTTGTGAATGAAATTGCACTTATCTCGTTGTTGTTCGGGTGCGATGTTGGTGTCAACCTGTACGTGGGACTAACAACAATCCTGAACATTCTTGCAGGTGACGAAAGGAGCTGATGTGAAGGAGATTAAGAAAGCATTTCGCAAACTTGCAGTTGTTCACCATCCTGATAAAGGTAGGTCTAGTTTTCTGCAGATCAGAAATTTCGACTGTGAAGTAGGAAATTCAATATTGTTAGGATCATGACATCATGACCATTAAGGGTTGGATCTCACCTCCACCGTTCACTGTGCAGGTGGCGATGAACAAAAATTTAAGGAAGTGAGCGCAGCCTACGAAATTCTTAGCGACCCAGAGAAACGAGCCAAGTATGATCAGTATGGTCTAGAAGGAGTAAGTGACGTTGCTGGTGGCATGGGAGGCGAAGATTTGTTTAGTATGTTTTTTGGAGGCAAATCACGGCGTCGACCTCAAGGACCTCGTCGGGGCGAAGACGTCAACCACCCGCTGAAGGTATCATTGGATGATTTGTACAATGGAAAGACTGTCAAGCTTGTAGTGAACCGTTCCGTGATTGTTGGCGAACCTGTGCATTGTGCTCCCTGCGACAGCAAGGGCGTTGTTGTGGAGTTGCGCCAGATTGCACTTGGTATGGTGCAGCAACTGCAACGCCGATGTCAAGCATGTGGGGGCGAAGGATATCGGTGTTCGACTTCAAAGGAACCCAAAGTTTTGGAAGTGCATGTTGGAAGGGGAATGAAGAACAACGACAAAATTGTGTTTCATGGCATGGCTGATGAAAAGCCAAATACAGAAACGGGAAACATTAACTTCATCATTCAGGAGAAGGAGCACGATCTGTTTACGCGAAAGGGGGCAGACTTGATGATTCGCAAAACAATTAGTCTTAATGAAGCACTCTGTGGGTTCGTTTTTAAAATCACTCACATGGACGGTCGTGAATTGGTCATCAAGTCGAAGCCAGGGGAAATCATCAGAGCTGCATCCGATGGTGGGCAGCCCTTTGTGAAAATCGTTAAAGGAGAAGGCATGCCCTCAGAGGGCAACATGTTTGTTAAGGGTGACTTGTATGTCATGTTTACAGTTGATTTTCCTAAGGACGCAGAGCTGCCAGACGAAACAGTTCAATTGCTGCGCAAAGTCTTGCCCAATCCATCGATGCAAGTTGACTATGATGAACAAATAGCTGAAGTGGCGCACCTAGACCATGCGGACATGCGCAACTTTGGAAGTGGTGGTGCGGCTGCATCAAGTGCCGCCTGTGACGAGGATAGTGGCGCTGGTTCACAACCTGTACAGTGCCAGCAGTCGTAACAAGGAATCGTTGCTAAGGATGGCAACCCTTTGCGCTAGCTAGCCACACAAGTACTCACGATACCAGTAATGTACTGTCCAATTAACAAAATCCCCCTACCCACTAGGATCTTTTCGACCTCCCTTCAACGGCATCCCATAAATTTTGCAGCCGAATCACGAGTGCTGTGATGTCATCTCGATAATCGCCTTCTTCTTCGTGCCACCTGTTGGCTGCCGCTTCTATAAGTGCTTGGCAGGCTAACGAGGCTCCCTTAAACAGATGTGATCCCACGATTTCAACCGCCTCCTCCGACGAAATGAATTCCCATACGCCGTCGGATGCCAGAATTACAAAATCATCATCTTTCGTGATGGTATGACTCGTAACGACAGGTTCCGCAATGACACCGACCGGCTTGACGGCATGGTCTCCAATAGAGCGTGCCATGGCCAATCCAATTTGTGAGCAACTAGAATCGAGCCAGACACGTGCCGACAGACCAGGTTCTGGAGGTGGCGAGACGTATCCACCGTACCGTTCAATTCGTGCCTTTTCGTCCGGATGATCCGGATTCTGATCCACAGTCAGTGGGATCGTTTCCCATGCATTTGTCGTCGTCGACGTTGTTGTTGAATCGGAGGTTGTCTTGAGTCGTGCTAGTACAGCCCGTGAATCACCTGCGTTGGACAGAGTTAACACGTTGTCGCGCAAGAGGGCTGCACAGGCGGTGGTTCCGGCGTAGAGCGGTTCAATGGATGGTTCGGTCGATAATTCTTCATCCACTTTGATGAAGGTTTCTTTAAAGGCCTTTTCCAAATCGTCTTTAAAGTTGGGATGCCGCTTAAGTTTTTGTTGCACATGATAGAGAGAGTATTGAGAAACAAGTTCACCACCTTGGCCGTGCCCATCGTATACAGCAAAAAGCGCTGTTTTGGGGGTATCTCCATATGGAAAGGCAATACCTCCTCGGTCTTGATTAATTTTGGCGCTTGTCGTCATTTTAGGCTGTCGTGGTGAAAGCGGTTGTCCTTTTTGTTCCGGAGAGATATCGTTTAACCAAGTATCATCATCTTCGTTGTCTTCATCGTCATCCTCGTGCTCAACGAAGTCACGCGCGTAGAGAGGTTCAATGCCATGGCATGAATACAGACCAACGACACTTCGAGGAAACGGCAGCTTTCTTTCATCATCGGAATGTGTCCTCGTCATTCGTCGCTTCCAAATGGGTTGTTTCGCTTCAGGCTGATACTGATCCAGATTGTGAGGACCAATGTAGAGTCGATTGTTGGGGTCACGATTGGATGGTGATTGGGGGTGCCTGATGATTTCACCTGCATGGTGAACTCTGGAACGAGACATGCTACCAGCAGTTGACGTCGACATCCCCGATCCGTGAGAGACGTCGGACATGCGACGTCGTTTGAATGCCGATCCTTCGTCTCCGTCCACGTCTTTCAAAGCAATTTCAAAGTCAGCCGCCATTGGCGTCGTATCGTGGTTTTGATTTGCCGTCACGGACAGGCGCCGCTTACGGAACGTTCTGGACTTTTCCTTCTCATCATACAGAGGCGAAACGTCAGTTTCAGCATCATGATGCTCCGATGTTGCAGTGCTCGTTGGCGTTGCATTTGCGATTCCTGTCTCGTCGACGCCATCAGTGTCTACGGTTGATGGTATTGGTACACTATTTTGAACATCAGCAACCGCTGCCTGGGCTTCTTGCACGCGATGCATGGGCAAAGATAATCGTCGCTTCCGAAATGTTAAGCCCTTCTCCCCCTCGTCGTTGGGAGTTGGTTGATCCTTTTCGTCGGACGACATGATCGTTTGGATTCAAGTCGTAAAAGTGCAATGACCACCAATCGTTTAGCATCTACTTTTCTTACCTTGAGAATACGCACGCATCAGGGCACTTTCAAATTAACCGAAGACCATTATGTCATACTCGGAGTACGGAGTACAGTACTCGAATACTCCAATAATAATCAAATTCTCTGTGCCTCCAGCGCCGACAGACAAAAACCATGGGCATATGTACTGAAGGTCAACATACAAGATATGAACATACTGTCCTTCACTGCACGCTGCGTGAATACTGTCCCATGGCAGTCTGTTGCACTTCGGGCAGTAGTCGTTCGACAATGGACACATAACACATGATGACATTTCGAAATGGAAATCGGTACTGCTGCATCGTTCAAGACATAAAACGATGTCATTTCTGTGTTTCTGTACCGTCCAGGAAAATTCCTTAACTTGAATCTTGAATGTGTTTAATGTCCTGCAGGTTGGTCCAATATATACCCTGTGCGAGTACTCAGTTTACGTTGTCTAAATCCGTGTACGACTGCTACGAGGTGCTAGAGTAGCTGGTAAGGGGTAACACGACAAAATTCAGCCCTTAATATAGAATCCATAAAAGACTGGAACGTTCTCGAGGCGAAAAGCGTCTCAACAGAGACATTCGTTGCAAGTATTTCCGAAACACGAAGACACGAAAAGCAAACTGGTGAGAAAGCATCGCTCGAGCTCCTCCTTGGATCCATCCTATATTAGGTTTCACCAATTTGACGTCAGCGCGTAACAATCAGGATGCTCTCAGTATGTTACTGTCTTACTGTAGTACTGTATGTCAGTACGTTGAACGTGAAGACATCAGTACTGTGACGTGGGCGCTGACGTCAAATCGGTGAAACCTAATCGGACCCAGGTAGTATAGAGTATAGAGTAGAGTATAGAAACCTCGTAAACCTTCGTGATCCCAGCTGGAACTTTGCTCTGAATTTCATAGAAAGGGGTTTCTGTCAGTCTCAGGAAGATCATATTGTTGTTCCCTTGAGCCTCAAAGAACAGCGCGGCAGAGCTGTCATTAACTTGTCAAGGGGATTGGTGTATAGTATCGTTGGCTAAAATCTCAAGCAGAGGTGAGGCTGTGGGTTCAAGTCATGCAGAAAAGTCAAAAACCTATTGATTCATGAACCTACAGTATGATGCTATCCACTAGAGGGTAGTATTGTACTGTGTGGGTTGAGTTCTCCTAATCATGAGCACAGCGGCAGCACGTAAAATAGACCTTGGATTTTTGTCGTTAACTTGTCGAGAAGCTACCACGCCGATTCTGGTGCAGCCATCATTGGTCAACTTTATAGGAGCTCAAAGCCTCCCTCAACTAGAACAAAGTGGATTTCATAGGATAAACTTTTCTTGAAAGAACTTTCACAAGTTTCACAAGGACATGCTAGGGGACCAACCTTGTATGCGTGTCTCCTTGAATTGTGAGCAGGCAACACAGGATCATTGTCCAGCAGGAAAGAACAACAAGGAAGCTCATCATCCAAGGTGAAGAGAAGCATATCTGAGTTGACAAACAATGCCAGGTTAATTAACCACATCAGGAGGATATACACTAGAGGAACTTCTCAGGAGGTGCAGATTTCTAGGAAACTCTGGATCATCCTTTGCAACTGTAAGAGATAGGGTTGTGAATGTACAGTTGATAAATCGCTTTGGCAGGGATTCAGCACTCCTCAGTCTCACCCACAGGCCATGCATAACATTACCAGTATATGCATAGCTTCTTGCTTGCTGGTACTAATCTGCTATTCGCTCACCCCACACTGCAATCCAGAACAATGTGTATGGTGATGATGAAGAATGGCAACAAGCAGTTCTTATTTTATCTGGGTTGAATCCCTCGTTGTTGATGACGTAGAAGATCCAAGACCCAGCCAGAGAACAGAAGCACAGCTATCAGCAAAGCAGGAGAACTTGCTGTCTGTCTTTCAATCATGATTGTTCAAAATGTACTTTGTTTGCGAGCTGTGGCTGAGGACCCATCATATTGCAAAAACAAGAATCATGGCAGATGTTCTATTATGACATCTTTCTTGTTCTGGCTGGCAGTAGCAATCAACCAATCCTTCGTCCTCAGTATCAATTTCTAGTCTTCCATCCAATCGACGTCCATTCCAAAAGTACAAAACCCTGGAAAGCTTGTTGAATGTCAGTAGGAGTACGAATTACTGACGTTTGCTTTAGAGTGGTGTGCTTGGTGTGTGAGGAATGAATTGAAATCGAACGTTTAGAACGAGGACCGGAATGATCCAAATTTAGCTTTTGAACAACAAAATCCACGGATAAAACCGAATTGCACCAAAATTTGGAATTCCAGGATTGGAAGTGACTATCCGTGTGCACCCAGACGTGACAGAAGGACAGAAGTCCACCTGAGGCGACTGAGAACTGAGAGCCACGAGAGCGGAAAAAGGCCATTTTAGTATTCTTAGTTTCTGTTGCGGAATTGTGGAATTCTCCGGGATTCAAACGCGTTGCCACCATATGTGCCGCCATGCACTCACCACGAAAGCAGTTGATGTGCACATGAATTGACACACAATTATTACGAGCTACCTGTGTATGCATACGATCAAGTCAAATAAAAAAAATGTAAGAAAGAACAGAGAACACCTCCGGTACATGTAACTCACCCATACTGCTAGTTTCTACGCGTGGCCGACTGATGCTTCCTTTTGCGTCGCGATTGTCTCACAGGTGTTCTCGTGTTGTCTTTAGTTCCAGCTGCATTCGAAGTATCATGGTGAAAGGAGGAGCAATTGTCCGTGCCACGGACACGATTGCTGTCAAGCAACTGTTTGATGATGATTCTTCGACCTACACGTACCTTCTGTACGATGTTGAGACGAAGGATGCTATCCTTGTTGACCCCGTAGACCTTCAAGTGGATCGTGACCTTAAGGAGGTGGAGTCTCTCTCGGTCTAAATCTCGTCTACGGAGTCAATACTCACGCCCATGCGGATCATGTCACCGGAACAGGGCTCTTGAGGGCACGCGTCAAGGGTTTCCAGTCGGTGATTTCATCTGCCAGCGAAGCCAAGGCAGATTTGACTCTGGAAGATGGAGACCGCATCGTTTTCGGGAATCGATTTTTGGAGGCACGCTCGACACCAGGTCACACAGGAGGCTGCATGTCGTTTGTCGCGGACGATCGTTCTTTCGTGTTGACGGGAGACGCCCTGTTGATTCAAGGGTGTGGACGTACCGACTTTCAGTCCGGCAGTGCCGAGCAGCTTTACGAGTCGGTGCATTCCAAGCTGTTTTCCTTGCCTCGAGACTGCATCGTGTATCCAGCGCACGACTATAATCAAAGGACGTCGTCAACGATTGGATCTGAGGCGGATTCAAATCCTCGATTGTCCAAGACCAAGGAAGAGTTTGTCCAAATTATGAAGAACTTAAACCTTCCGTACCCGAAAAAGATTGACATCGCCGTGCCAGCCAATATGCGATGTGGCGTTCCAGATGTGGATTGACAAACGCCAATTTATCCTTCGTAACTAAGCGTCTATATTTGTTCTCTAAATGTCATGACTCTCCCCGCAGCCCTTAAGATCGCCCTTGAGAATAGTTTGTGATTTAATATGTTGCTCGGGATCCATCGAGAAGCCTCCCCCCAATGCCCCTTGGGATCAGTAAAATGTCCACGACGACTTGATGTGGTTCGGTTCTCGTTGTTCCTCTTGTTGTGCGGAGGGTTCTCGTTGATAATCACTGGAAATGACCGAGCTATCACGGGTGACGTTGGCATCTCCATCTGCTGCATTGTCACGTACAAATTCCGCACTTTTGCTGCGTCGACGAATGACAAAGACAAAGATTATGGAGTAAAGCATGAAGCAGCCATATGTCAAGGTAGAACACGCGCCAAACTGAGACAACCAGCCCCGTTCTTCTAATTGTCGATCGTCATAGTTGATCTGCGAAAAAAGTGTCAGTTTTGAAGCAAGCGCACGCGAACACCATTCACAAGAATACTCACTCCAAGGCTGCAAACTAGAAGCAAACACATGAGACAGGCGTTGCAATAGACCACCAGAGCAGAGAGTAGGGGCAACGGATGCGCATGATTGCGAAACACGGCGTTTCCATACCACACTATTAAACCAAATGCGAGCAAGCTCCAAACGTACACAAACACAATGGCCCCTTTCCCCTGTTGGTCTTCTGGCCCGCGTTCTGCTTGTTGGCCATTTCCCCACGACCACCACGGTGATGATTGATCCTCCCCGTCATTTTCTCCCTTGACTAGTACTGCTGTGAGCCATGCGAGAAACGGAAGTAAGGCAGATAATACTGCTCCAATGTTCCAACTCAGTACGAAGTAATCTCGATGCTGTGTCATGCTGATGAGTATTTTGGATTGAAAATGTAGGTACGGCTTCACGGCTTGTTTCTGAGAAGTCTGATTTTTTGTCAATTAGTGCGGGTAGGGATTTTTCCCGCTGATTTTCGACTGAGTTTTCTGCCCGTTAAGGGCATGTGCAAGGAGTAGTTTCCCACTCTGCCAGCGCGTATGTTCGTATTCAGTCCTGAAGTACTGTTTTTATTCTAAAGGCGGACGAGCGTTAGATGTATTTCGATCTGGGATTGCGGCGTATGTCAAGGTGGAGTATTCATAGATATATGAAAATGTCATACATAGAGGTAACGTTGTCATGTACTGTAGTACGCCGTACAGGTGTATCACATACTGTATCATCACGGCAGCAAGCCCTCCTATTGCTAGATGCAAGTCAAGATATGAATTCAGGCCCAAACTTGGAGCTTTCATGAAAAAAGGTGCTGATTGCCTTGAGAAAAGTTGATTTGGATGCAGCTCGGCCTATTTCACGTGGCGCTGACAGAGTCTGATTGACTTGACCTGGAAGATCCTGATGCAATCGTAACTACCAGTGCTAGGAATAGGGTAGGTATCACTGATGTCTTGGATGCAGTTTGTCGACGCGTGCCGCCGCCGAAAGTGTCGGAAGACGATGACGGCGAAGTTCTCAGGGCTGAGGTCGTTGATTCCTGGTATGCTCAAGAGGAGTCAATTGTTTGGTGCAAATAGTATCCGGGAGCCTTCGAGAGACTGGTCGCATCTCGATCGTCGCCGACTGCAGGTTTTAAGAGATCGGCATTCTGTTGCCTATGGCTCTTTGTACAGGTAGTTTACAATGGGGGCAAATGGGTTACGTTAGGTTTGGTTTGAAAGATCCACGACAAGCTCAACCTGGAACTGTGCTTATGATGAAAAGCATTTGTCCAAGCAGTCTTCCAACCTTACCGGAGTGGTTACAAGCGATATCGGTCCTCAATGCTTCAGTTCACCCAACTGGTAGGGAATGTCATGGAAAGTCGAGGATAAGTATTGAATATAATCACTACAACGGGCCTGAATACAAAGTGTTATCGCAGTGATAGGAATCCTCAGTTAACGAAATCATACGGTTAGGCAGGGTGGAGCTCTACATTTCTTAAGAATCAATCTCAATCTCTAGCTAGCTTCGTACCACGTCAGAGCAATCTACGAGCAACCGGCGCTAAGTTTTGTGTCTGCGCCAGTCGTTGGGTTCTCTCCCTTCAGAGTAGGGTTCTTGCAAAGCTTTCGGATGTCGAAATCTAAATTTTGTAAACACAGACTGAGCGTACAACATCAACACGCAAAGCAGTTGTCAAATTAGGATTTACTCACCTCCGATATAGGCGTCGGTAAAGTCAGCGTTCTCGACAATTGCATCGTCAAAACTCGTTCCCGTCAACACAGCGTTTGTGAAGATGGTACCCCGTAGGGAACTGCCAGTGAACGACGCTCTATCCACAATGGCATTTGAAAAATCAGCACCTTCGAAGTTCGAATCTAACGACAGCACCAAGCAAAGAGTTTGTCAGCATCATTATTCTTTCATGGGCAGGAAGTTGCAATCTGGGAGTACTTACCGTGCAAGTAACCTTTCGAAAGCTGAGCTTCTCTAAAGTTGACCTTGCTCACATCGGTTTTGGACATGATGACACCAGAAAGATCGAATCCAGCAGCATTCGCACCAGAAAGAGAGCATTGACGCAAATCATAAAGCTTGTCACGAGCGGCGTTGGCCTGTCCCATGGAAGAGCTCTTTAAGGAGCAACGAGTCTTGTCCGACGCATCAATTGGAGGTAGTCGGAACTCTTTTGTGGAACCTGCATTAACATTAAGAGATGTGATTGAATATCGCATGAGAGGCTACTGATTTTCCGGATGAAAAATCATCCATTTGCACCTACCATCAGCGAGCGCAGGTAAGGGGTTGGTTAGCAGCATAGCAGAAATGGCGGCAGTGGCAGCAACCTGACCCCAAGATTCGCCGAGGCTGTGGGCTTGAATGGATGCGACCGTGGAAAATCTGTTCGACGCGGAATGCTGAACAACGAAAGCGTCGGCACATACAATGGCTAAAAGGAGAGAAGCTATCTTGATCATCATTATTCAGTTATAACAAATGAGTAGGTACTTTGTTATTTGTTATGTTCCCTTTCGGTAATACTGAGCCTTGACATCGCAACCTCGGATGTCGCCTTCGCATAGCTCAAGTGTGGTTCGACTTGGTCAGACGTCATGCGTGGCGACTTCGAGCGCTCAAGTCGTGAGAGTCGAAACGCTAACTGCGCCCTCGTTGCAGTAAAAGGTGCCCAACGACAGTGTTTTGTCGTACCAGGTAGTTCAGAGCGAAGTAGCAGTACCCTGGTACTCCAGTACCTGATATTTCCGTAGGGGAAACTCCAGTACGAACAGCAGCGTTTATTCCTTTGGCAGGTTATCATCGACTGTCTGTAGACTGTAGACTACAAGTACTGGTACTATGATACATGCCCATCAGAGACGGGAATTTCTGAAAATATCAAACCCATGGGTACCCACGTAAAGCTACGCTCACGGAAGTACCAGCCCAAACCCACCCAGAACCCATACGATCTACCAAGACCTACCCAAACCCACCCAAACCCAGTAGTTAGTACTGGACTAGATGGCTCTACTACTACCGGTAGCAAACATCTACAGTCATTTTTTGCTATGATTTGCCGGCCCACCCAGACCCACCCATGAAATCCTGAGCTCACTCAAAACCCACCCTTAACCCAATGGGTTTGGGTGGGCCGTGGGTTTGGGTGGGCTGGGTTTGAAATTCCCGTCTCTGATGCCCATACTTACCCCCAGAAAACATCCTCACTCAGACTCAGAGCAGACGATCTAACAGAGGAAGCTCAGGTGAATCAATCAGAATTCTATTGCTGTCAGTGATTTGGATATAGGATGTAGGGCATCCAGCCATCCAGCTGCCCCTCCAACGTGCGAACCAAATCACAATTCGCTTGGGGGATCCAGCGGCCTGTCAAAAAAGCGAACCGAAATAGTCATAACTTGCTTGACAATTTCGCAGTTGAATATTTTTGTTATCGTCCTATAACCGTGCGCCGAACCCTGGAGTCCATCGATCATTGTTGATGGCATAACGTTTGAACGACTCTTGACGCACTACCGGTAGTGTAGCAACATCACGACGCTGCGGTTTCTGGCGGTAGGTCTGCAGCAATTCTACCAAACCATCTGGTCGTTCGAGGTAGGCCTACCACGGCTCAGGAAAGGTACAAAACACCCAGCCCTTCGAGATTCTTTTCAAGTAGTAGACCTCCGCAAACCCGCATATGTTGCCCAGGTTGTAGGTGGTTGAGTAATCATTATTGAGAACAACAAAGGGTCATCCAGGTTAGCCGTAGGCACCAATCTCTAGCCGATCCCATGTTTCTTCACCACCAGGATTGACGCAAATGTTACATTCCTTTGTTCCCGCCGTTCTGACGGGCTTCCTGCGATCCTTGCTAGCTCGCCTGTGCGTGACAGGTCCACAAGGGTTAGCGAAACCAGGTACAGTATGTATAATACTGTCGTGAAACTCCGAGTATCGCAGCAAACCTTACACTAGAGACCATTCGACCTTTAATTGGGTGGAACGATTTTTGGTTATGGGCCGTATTTTCAAGGCGGCACGGCCGATGTTTAACGTCATTTCTGATATTGAAGACTATATCAACGAAATGAATGATTTAAAAAATTATCCTTTAAGTATTGCCTTGGCACTTGAGTGATCCACATGACCTGCAACGATGAAACACAATCGAGAAACTGATTTCGTACGTGGTATCTACACGACTACCAGTACACAAAAGGGGCTCGGTCAGAACTTCGAATTACTCAACAAGCGTGCACTATGCTATTCTTCAATGCACCAGTGACAACATAGTGCACGCCTGTTGAGTAATTCGAAGTTCTCGTCAAGTTACAATGGTTCAAAGGATCGATTTTACCGTTATCACTCTATTGTGCAGTATGGTGGGGGAGTATTCTGAATTCAAGAGTCAAACGTTCGAATAACGCATGGCCGGCTGGATCGTGCCACCCAATTAATTTTCTAATGGTCTGTAGTGATGCGTACATGCATATCATAGTCGTACACGGCAGACGCGAAAGCACCCACAGGGGAGTACATGTATGTAGTACTGGAATACTCTCTAGAGTAGTGCTCCAGTAGAAGCGTCCGACGCATTGACGCATTCGTACATTTATACCGTAATAGCAGTACTGTAGTACATTCGCAGTGCTTTCTTGCAGGATTCTCAATATATTCCTCCTGTGGATGATGCCAGCAGTTCTCAACACTCCTATGAATAGCGACTCAGAGCTGTGAATAAGTGTGCCATCGTGCACATTCGTTCGTGGTTCAAACGGGACAATCAGAACGAAAGCATTCTTTGCACTTTCACATTGTTGCGAATGCTTAATCCAGTGATATCACTTGAAAGAAGAAGATGAATGCGACTCCGATATCAACAGCAGCTGTTGCGATTCCGGTTGAGCCGGATGACAATGATCATCTTGCAGTGCAGATTTCGGATTTTGCCTGGCAGAGTTATGCCGTCGAGTCTGTTGGTGACGTTCCAGTAGCATCCTCTGCTCGACTTGCGACGCTGCGACCGGAAGACGAGTCCTTCCTGAGGCAATCTGAATACATTACTATCTCCATTTTCAAAGTACGCCCAAGATCCTACACGGGAATCACATTCACAGAGGATGAGGACAAAGTTGTTCGTGTGAAGGATGTATTGGAATCGTCGCCGTTTCAAACCACGCCGTTGAGATCAGGGGATGCTGTTGTGTCTGTCAATCAATTTCAGATCACTTCTGCGAAATTAGCTGAGCGTTTAGTCAAGACTTTGGATTTCTGGGTCACTCTCATTGTTCAACCGACCAATAGTAATTCAAACTTTGTGTCGACAATTCTCAAGAAGCATGTGCCAGATCAAAGATTGGGAATTCACTTCACAAAGTCTCCCAACAGACCAGTCTGCATTGCCAACCTC
Organism: Fragilaria crotonensis; assembly: GCA_022925895.1. Lineage (NCBI taxonomy): Eukaryota > Bacillariophyta > Fragilariophyceae > Fragilariales > Fragilariaceae > Fragilaria > Fragilaria crotonensis. The sequence goes on from JAKSYS010000114.1 coordinate 30,240, forward strand.
GATACACGAGGAGTATTGGCACATACAAGCTTATTGCAAGTCGGCGATGCAGTCCACGCGATCAATGGCCAAGGCGTTGACACAGAGCAACATGCCGTGGAAGCCCTCTCTTCGAATCCTGAGCAAGTTGAACTTGTAACCGCCTCACCACAAGGCGTACTTCTTGTGTTTCGAGCAGCACCGCTTCGCTGCTCAATTACGGGGACCTGCCTCTGCTTAGCTATTTCTCTGATTGTCATCGTAGTTCTCGTGGCATACTTTGTTGCGGCAGACCAGCACTGAAATGCTCGAGTGACGAGAAACGCGTCAAGATTCAGTGAGGACCATTTGACTATATATGTGCGTCGCAGAATTGACGAGGTGACCCGAAAAATCTCCATGTGTGTGGCGAACGTAAGCAAGCAGATAGCGAATCGTGCTTGATTCGCCTCCTACCTTCGTTGTGTCCTTTTCCAGCAACGATCGTGAGTCGTCAAGGAACTTGGTTCACCAGCGCAATCAAACCGGCTGGGAATGGCGCTTAGTTCTCACTATGAGAATTGATCAGAATGTAGTGTTTGCATTCAAACACATCGACGTTTACGAGCAGTAGGCATTACAAAAATTTAACTAGATCTCGGCCTCGTCCAAAATTAACCCTTGGTGGCCACATTGCCCTGCCATTGTCATTCTTAGAATAGTGCTCCATCGATCATGGATGCTTCTTTCTTTCGGTGACACGGCATCCGAAATGTTCTGATCCATGTCAAGATCTTCCATGGAAGTCAGTGATCCCTCGTCCTCTCGTCCTTCGTAAAGGGTGCTCAGTTCCTCGTGGAAAATGTGTGCGAGGTTATGTTGTCGAGGCGGCAGGCTTGAAGAAGTCATTTCCGATGTAAACTTAGGGGACGTGACTGGAGCGTCCTTGGGGCTTTCTATTAAAAACTCGTCGTCTGCATCAGCCTTACTTGGAGTGTTGCCTCCCACAGATGTGTCAATCAAGAGTCCACGGAAAATCTCACGTGAAGGATCGTCATCATCTTCGTTCGAGGAGGCGCTCCCGCAAACTGAGGGTTCAGGATCTGGATACTGTAACAATTCTTCGAACGAGAATTCATCATCAAATGCGACCCCAGGGAAGGCTTTCGTGAGTATTCCTCGTGCCTTATCGCTCAGGTCAGTAGTAGGTACTGGAGATGAACAGTCACTACTTTCTTTACTTCGGTTCGGGTAAAGGTCACCAAATTGTTCAGAAGAGAACGACGTCTGATTGCACTCGAACAATGTTTGGAGGGGGATCTTTGAGTCTCCGTCGGACTTGGGAGGTTCTACCGACTCTTCTGAATTCGATCCCGCAATCTCTGTCATGTCATACGATGAAAAGTTCCTTTCATCGATTCGCTTGAGTTCTCGCAAACGGAAATTAGCCTTTATCTTGCGCAGAAATCCCATGATGATTCTTAACTTGGTTGTACTGATGGAGCAAACGAAGATGTGAGCAGCTAATGACAAATCCTCAACTCTGATTGGGTTCTGGATCGAGATGGACAATACGTTCTGGTTTGGGCTAAGGCGTCGGGAAGCCAGTCAACCCGTTGTGGATAAGCCTGAAGCCTCACGTGTTCTGGATCGCATATCGTATAATACTCATCCCAAGACTAGTCTGAGGATAAGTTACATGTGTATGATCGAAAAATGGCATGACCTCGCCAAATGAAAATTGAACTACATAATGAAGTTTGCTAAGCATTGCAGGTATGAAAATATATATACTCCCTACTGGCTTCATAGTGCGAAGTGCGGACGGTTTCTTTCCCGCAAAGTCACAACTCCGCCTCCCGACCAACAAATTTTGTCATCCGCACGTGGTAGTGTAGGCAATGTTTTGATCATCCAGAACACCGAGAAGGCGCAACGCACAACGAAACTGGAGGCCGGAAGTGTGACCGGCGTGGAAAACAGGAATCGACGAGTTACGCAGACTTATCACAGCAATTGAAACTGTCCACGCCGGGAGCTCGTACTTGAGTGTCGTAGGTCGTAGGTCGTAGGATTCCGAGTTCCTTTTACTACCGGTAGTAAGTAGTGCCACTACTAGCTACTGCAGTAGCGCTTCGACCCACGTCCTTCTCGGAGTACAGCACTGTAGCAACTTGTCCTACTATGCTATGGTGTTGAGCATAGAGCAATAGATTCCCAGAAATAGGAGTTCAACAGTCTCCAGAACAAACACAGACCAGAGTATTCCTGTTCCCTGGACCGCCACAATCTTTGAGGCGACAAACATGAAGACATCAAGAAGCAGATCATCCATTTGCCTTCAAAATCTTCCCATCCGCAGAGTCAGTCAAGGACGTTTGGAAAAGGAGGAATATTCATGAAACGATGTTAAGTGGACTGTGGACTACTTGTGAAACCTAAAAATTGAAAGTAGCCTGTTGTGCCATCACAACAAAATGAATGCCAAAACTTGACATCAGTACAAACTATTGATGATCTTCTTTTGCAAGACTTTGATATTCAGTCCTTAGTATCCTGTGGAATTGCTTGTCATGACAATTGATGGGACAAAACTATTCCAATTGTGGCATCAACACCACAAGCTTCACTTGTCAGTCTTGGAGAGCTTCAGGCGTTCTTTCTTCCTCTATTGTGAAAAAAGAAAAGGGAGGGAAAGTTAGCTAGTGGATACCAATTACTGAAATCAATGCAAGTAAGGCAATTGATATCCTTGTTATCAACCATCAGTAATGACAGTTGAAATGCTGTCTTCACCCTGCTGCTGATCAGTGCCACTGATCTACTATGTTGACCTCTGTCTCTTCTCTCATTAGCTACTAGTGAACACTTAGCATTGTGCCTCCTTTCGACGAGTTAATGGCACGAAGTAGTGTAGACATTTCTCCATGAAGGAGTTGTGAAGGCACAGCAGGCCATGATGGATTGATTGCATGGAGTTTGTTGTAGACAATATGCACAATATTGAGCAAAAGAAATGAAAGATTAAAAAAATAACCAGAACAAAAGAGTTTGCATTCTTGCCACCCCAACAACATATTTAGCACAACAAAAAGCAGCACGCATTTCGATAACGCTTTTGCAATGATTGACTAACCATTCTTTCTACATCATTAATACTGGTGTATCTCACTGAAGGCTGTCCTTCTTTATATGCATTACCAATGGTCAAAGATAACTCTGGAACAATACTGACTTGTCAAAATACAAGTAATGTCAGGATCAACTGTTCAACGAAATCTTAATGTGGGGATATGTTCATACAGGCTTGTGAAGATGGTGTCACTATTACCTGACATCAATTTGTCGCTATACGTGCTTGCTTTAAAATTGTACCCACCCCCAAGTGATGCACATATTCAACCACTCAACTCTAAAATGAATGTCCATACATGACCCTTTGCTTGAAAAGAATCATTATGACACTGAAATGTCAGTACATCTGATATTCTCACCCTAAAAGCTATGTACTATGCTTGTAGTGAAGTGCATCATACAATATCAGCAGATGAATTTCAATCTGCATTTACCACCTTTTTGTGATAATTCACCTGATGTCCATTTGATCTGATTCTTGTATCCAAAGTACATTTGGTGGTTGCAAAACTCCTTGAATCTGCAGTTCTTCAAGAGGCAATCATTCGTCAAATCTCTGCAATCTTTTGCTGAATGCCTTTTCAACAAGCATGAAGTCCTCACTCTTATGAGACGAAGCAGGTTAATGAAGTCAGTTGCTCTCAGCGTCAAAGAAAAAATGAAAATGCAATTTGTTGTGTATACCGACCATGCGACTAGCGATTGACATAGTCTTTTGTAGCATCTCATGATGTCACTGTGCACAAATCGTAAATATGCAAAGGAGCGAATATACGAGAATTGGGCTACTTTTGCAGGAAACCTGTTGAGTCATCGGGTGCGTAGTTCTTTGATGGCAAAGATTGTTCCTTGGATGAGATTGGTTCGTCCCTTCTGATATTTGCTCGAGACATCCGTGCCCATACATTGACAACCTCAATTAATGCATAGCACAGCGCGAGCATTTTATACTCAAGTATGTGTCATAGTTGTCATGGTGCGATCTTACCCCAGGAACTACATGCTCGTGTTGCCTGCCGCCTCCCAGTGCCCGCTCTAAAGGGAAGGTTGCATTGTGTATTGCCGCCTACCGGTAGTATTGCTTTGCAGAATCGTAGACTTCAGTACATTACCTGGCGCCTGGTGCTATACTCGAGATCTGTAGTGTTGCTGTATGTGTTCTTACATCAATCTAGCAAAGTTTAGTTATTAACATTAAAAGGAGAGCAGGTAGCCATAGGAATAGAGAGAAAAACGAATTGAACTTGACTAAATGAACAATTGCAGCTATTCTGTGAATAACTTACTACTAGTACTACAGCTGAAGCGCCTGTCGAACAAATCTTTCGTTACGAATCGGCTTGTACGGTTGAGTCGCGATCATATTCTCGAATCTTCTTCTTCGTCACTGCCATCGTTACCTTTGTGGTAAATCTCATCAATAAATCTTGGCCGAAAGGCAGAGTCATTAAGTAGAACGTTGTTGCCTCGAAGAAATCGGCTCTGGCCGTGGGAATGTGACTGCGTCAAACAGAAGTCCGGTTTGATAAACTTCACCATCGCCCCCAACAGAATGATTTTAAGGAAAACCTCTAGGGAAGAGCGAAAGAGATCACAACTCGAACTCTTCTTTCCACTTGCAACCAGCGGTGGAGGCAGTGGAGGCACGACGTCTGCAGGTAGACATGGCAGTGACTTCGATGACGTATTCATATAAGTAAGTTTTCGCTTCGAAGAGGGACTCAATGATCTTCTCCTTGTGGTCCGCCGCATCGTAGATTGCGGTGATGATGAGCAGGCATCATTGATCAAACGGTCTAGGGCATCGAGATCCATGGTGAAACGTTTTCCTACGACACGCTGTGCTTTTTCCCATCGACACAACTGTTGAAACCACAGTATTAGCGCCAGTACCTGCGTGTCAGTCAGACAACGGTGCAGCACTGCAATAACTACTGGGAGGTCAAATCGCTTGTAAACCGGAAAATTAAATTAAAGTGAGACTATCTATTCGTCTCGCTTCCACTCCATAATCTCGTTCCGTTCGGCCGTGGACAACTTCGCCCAGTTTACGTGGGATCCATTATTCTTCTTGAGTCCCACACGCTTAACAATCGGAGACTGTTCGTCCCCGTGTGACTCACGTTTAGATGGCTTTCCGTTTGTGACCCACCCACCATCACTATCGAAATGTCCGTTGGTCATTTCGTAACTGGTCCCGTCAGCCATATTCAACACACTCCTGCAATCCTCGAGTGCATAGTCCATGTGGTCAGGATTGACATTCATAATCTCGTTTCGCATCTTCAAGAACAGCGCACCCTGTAAAGGTTTCGTGAAATAGTCCGCGATCATTTTCTCTGTTGGACAGTACGTAACTGTCACGTCTCCAGATGCAATCCTATCCTTCACGAAGAAATAGCGAATATTGATATGGCGTGTACGTTTGCTGCTAGAAGCCTTGCCGTTCTCAGCCAAAAGAATAGTGCTTTTGTTGTCTTGATGGATAACTGAATCCTTCACATCATAACCCTGAGCCTCAAGAAAATACCTTGTCCACAATACCTGCGGCATGATATCGTGAACGGACACCAACTCTGATTCCGTAGAGCTTCTTGTGTTGATTTTGTGGCGAGTAGATGTACCATACATGGTACCCTTACCAAGCGTCATCATTCCTCCTGTATGACCCTTCATGTCAGGATGAACCGCAAATGATGAGTCCACCCACCATTTGATCACACACATGTCCTCAGCCTCGAGCGTGAGTGGCATGTATGCTGTCGACCGAAGGTATTGCATGACTCTGCGCAACTTCTTATAGTCGTCGCTATCCGGACCCTTTACGCGAGTACATAGGAAAGCAGTGGCTGTTTGTACATCTGGTCGAGCCCTTTTGCAAAGGAACAGTAATTTCGCGGCATTGTGATGGAACAGGGTCGCCAAATTCTTAGGCAATTGCGCCGCAACCGGATCCACATCGAAAAGTTTTGGGCTCGCGGGGTTTGGAGCTGTACCGTTGAAATCAACGGGTAGTTCCTCCAACATTCCTTTAATGTAATCAATCATTGTAAACATGACCTTCCCATCAATGCTAAAATCAATGGTCATCCCGAGATATTCGTGGACTTTTCCGCGAGTGATCGTCAAAGGCGCTTCGTTTCCGAATTCCGACTCAAGCATCGTGATGATGTCGGTAACCACATTCGGGTCCTTATGTGAGATTTTCAAATCATCCACATGCCAAAGGATGGTGCATTGGTTCCCGTCAATGATTTTATTTGCGACGCAGCTATCGTACGGGTTAAGCTCGAAACCCCATTTGATCAGTTGTGCGCTCAACCGCCTCCAAAATAGTAGCGCCGCCTTGAGCGTTCCATAGAGTGCCTTCTCGAGTTGTACGTACAGTACTTCCTTTCCGTTCTCGATTTGAATATACTTGCGGTACAGTTTAGGATCGCATCTCACGAGAAGTTCGGCCATCTTGCCCTCCAGCTTCATGTGCACTGTATCTTCCATGTCGGCTTGCATGAAAGCCCCGGGAAGATCGACAGTTGCAACGTCACGCCGTTCTCTGGCGTCGATGGCACACGATAGCATCACCGATTCAATGGCGACTGTTGGCGAACTTGCCTCTTCCTTCGTTGTGAACTCGCGCTGCTTCCGTCCGTCTGCACATCCACGTGCTTTGATTACTCCATTGCGCTTCTCTTTGAGAAACATCAAGTACTGGAGAGAGTCCCTTCTCTCCTTGCAATTCAGGTTCTTCTTCGGCTTCAGTACTTTTCGAGTATGTAGTTGATCAAGCTCTTTCATGATGGCGTCGATCCCCTTCTCTCCGAATAGTTTGAGTCCTTTTTTTACGCTATGTTGTGTCATGACAGTTGATTCGAGAATTGTGTGGATATGTCCATAGTCCCTTGGTTTGCGAGGTCGCAGGTTGTGTTTACTTGTTCGAGGTCCATAGGCTTCATCCATGCGAGCTTCAAGACTGTCTTCGACATTGTCGACATCAATGGCTTCGACGAGTGGTTCGTCATTAAAGTTTTCTGCGTCGGCGTTATTTGTGGGGTCGACGTCACCGTCGTCATCATTTGGGAAATCGTCATCATCTTCGTCGTTCTCGTTGTCGTCGTCTTCGTTTCGATTTTCCTCTTCGTCGCTCTCGTTTTGATTTTCCTCTTCGTCGCCCTCGTCGTCGCTCTCGTTTTGATTTTCCTCTTCGTCGCTCTCGTTTTGATCTTCCGCTTCGTCTTCATCATTCACTCCTGCGATTTCGACGGCGTCGTCGTTGGGATCGTAATCGGGGTCGGCGTCTTCGGGTTCAGCATCTTCATGGAAGATTACGTCGTCCTGGAGATCATCTTCGTCAAAAGGCACTCCTGCGCGATCGGCAAACTCAATCATGGGGGTACCTGGTGCCCGTTTAGCGAGATCATGGACGCGTTCGATGACTTCCGCGGGCATGGGCATGGATGTCCAATGGTTGCGGTTCAGTCGTCGACCTGTCGTTAGACTGAAAAAGTAGTGGCCTCCTTGTTCGTTTCCGGTGGGACGAAGGGCGAGAGCTCCAACCGTGCGAGTCTGCATGCTGTTGTTGTGTGGTTCGTGTGTTTGGACGTATTGTCCGAATTCAAGCTTGACGTGATTGTTGTAATCAATGGTGGAACCGACAACAATTGCTCGTGGACTCAACGTGTCGGAAATGCCGCCATTTGCTGGGAAACTGTTCAACCAAAAGCAGCAGTAATATATGAGCTCGACGATCATACGGGCAGGAATGACTTCGAATGGCAACATGTTGACAACGCTGCGTGCACGTTCCTTAATGACGCGGATATGACGCTCGATTTCGGGAACGTGTTCGTTTGCGGCAACCGCGTTCAGAGTGATGCCGATTGTCGATAGGTCACCTCGATACCCCTCGACGTCAAATTCTCCGTCCATGAGGAGGCTGGTGACTTTGAAACCGCGCTTCAGGTAGTGCTGATGCACTCGTTTTGTTGCGCTGAAAATCGTTTCGATATGACGATTGATGAGCAGCTCTGCGGTACTGAATTTTATATGTCGGGAAATTGTCATGAAGAATGGCAACTTATTGACGAACATAATGTCGCCGGCCAACACGACCTTTTGATATCGCGACATAATAGATCCTGGGATATTTGCATAGTCCACCTTCACAGGGTCTGGACGTTTTTGCACTGTTTTTCCTTTCAATGACCCGATGTCGGGTCCAAAGATACGTTCCGCAGCGATTATGTCATCTCGAGTCACAGGACAATTGGGAAGCAGGTTCTTTTCGACGATAGACATGAAAGTCCTGGTGCTTGGCCGTCCGATAATCTTCTGCACTGAGCGTGCCAATTTGGCCTTCGAGTAGTCCCGTTCAGAATACTTAGTAGCGTTATCGGCTACTGTGTTGATAAGGCTCACCTCCTTGTTGTGCTTGCCAACGTCAAAGTAGTATAGCCCCTTGGCAGACTGTGCGAAGACCCGAACATCACCATCCGATTTGTGCACGTGAAAGGCATTTCCGTCGGAGGTATCGAATGTCACGCGGTACCCACGTTCCTTGACACGAGAAAGAGATAGGATGTTTGCGATGCCATTCGGATTGTACCAAACTGTTCCGTAGCCTTTTAGCTCGCCGATCCATTTAGTGCTGGTAATTCCGGCGTTACAGTGAATATCCATGGCGTTTGTGTGCTCGCGAATGTTGGTCAACATCTTTTTGTTGCAGAACACGTCGACAGTCGATTGATTGTCAAGCAGAATCCACGTCTGTGGCAATCGGCCATCCTTTCCAATCTGCATCGCGACACCGGTCTCGTCATGATTGATGAATTGAAAGTCATCATAATCCGGCTGATCGTCAAGGAAATCCGCATCATACGCATGTGCACCATCGGTAAGTAGTGTTGTTCCAGTCTGGCTCTTGGCTTTGGCATCTTTTTGCTTGTCATCCGTTACCCTTTCGTTGTCACATTCGCTTGCGTAGTGTCCCTTCTGCCTGCAGCGGTGACATGTGATCTGGGCCTTTGGCGTCTTGTCCTTCTTTCCGGCATCAGCGTTGACGAAGGACACTTCTCCGGTGGCTCCTGCGTTCTTTACGTAGTTGACATCCACGTGTTGCTTCCAATTACTCAACAGGTTGTAAGCCATGTTCAGGTCAGTCGGGAAGTTGTCGTGGCCCTGCAAGAAATCGTTTTCGAGATTCTCCATGAGATGACTGAAACGCGCCTTATCCGCTCCGATGATGAAGGCCATGGCCAACATGCGTTCCTCAGCATTGTGCGCCACGGTGATTTGCTCTTCCTCGCTGAGATCCTCCTTCTTCCGATTGCCCAGTTCGATCTTCTCAATGGCAGGATCAACCATGGTTCCGCCGGTGTACTTGATCACATCGTACAGGTTCTTGAACTTTGTCTGGTACTCCTTGACGGTCACAGTACGACCCTGAGAACAGTTGAGAAACCTCTTTTTTGCTTCGAGGAGAGATTGCGCAACGTATTTCTGACTCTGATATTGGTAGGATAAGTTCTTGATGGTTTCAAGCAATTTCAAGCCATCACGCTTCATGTTCATCTCCTTGAACCCGTCGCATGCTTCTATCTTTTGTTGCATGATGTCGGAGCATTGTCCCCACACAAGGGAATACATCGCCCTGATATTTTCAGCTAGAGCTCCAATACGCTTCATGTAATCGTCAACTTCCTTGGCCCACATTCTCTTCCTGGTCTCGCTCGCATCAGGTGGAGGGTCCACTGGATCATCAAAGATTGGAAGCGACAGGGTTTCCACAGCGATACTAATATCTGCACCGTATTTGCTGAAGTTGGTTGCGACGTATGTCGAGATCGCTGACGTGGTCTTGATGAAAAGATCTGCTTGTTTTGCATCAGTACAATCGTAGATATGGCCTTTGAGGCCATCACATGCTCCTTCAAACTTGGTGATAGGAACGGAGATACGGCTTGAGAACCTTGAGACCTGGCCGCCCTTCTTCTTGGCTTCTCCAGTCCCCTTGTCCTTTGTTGCGCTGTCGGCTTTTTCCACCTTACTTGTAGAGGCCGACATCTTGCGTAAATAACCTTTAATTTAATTTTGTTGAAACCACAGTATTAGCGCCAGTACCTGCGTGTCAGTCAGACAACGGTGCAGCACTGCGATAACTACTGGGAGGTCAAATCGCTTGTAAACCGGAAAATTAAATTAAAGTGAGACTATCTATTCGTCTCGCTTCCACTCCATAATCTCGTTCCGTTCGGCCGTGGACAACTTCGCCCAGTTTACGTGGGATCCATTATTCTTCTTGAGTCCCACACGCTTAACAATCGGAGACTGTTCGTCCCCGTGTGACTCACGTTTAGATGGCTTTCCGTTTGTGACCCACCCACCATCACTATCGAAATGTCCGTTGGTCATTTCGTAACTGGTCCCGTCAGCCATATTCAACAACAACAGTGCTTCTTGTGACCATACGCTGGTCGTAGGATACGCGTTGAATGCACGGCGACTGATTTTGCAGAATTTTGTTGGTCACACACACATGCGAGCATTTTCAACGCATGCGACCACTACAGGGTGCAGTTTGTACATAGCATAATTGTTGAAAGTCTTTTTTACCTTATGACAAAAAAGATGACGGCTTTTTGTTACAAGTCAACGACACGACTACATCATCATGAGTCATTACGTCATAAATCATAACCGTCACGAGAGTCCAAGAGTCCAAGGCAATACTCCAAAAAAAAAGACCAACAAATGTCCTAATTTTCTGGTTTTCGAGGAAGGCACAACGAACAACGCACACACTGAGAATTGAGATGGATACACAGGTCCAGAGATTCCAGATACGTCTGTCGTCGCCCGTCAGGATTCGTAGGCATGGGGCGTGCGGTCGTGCGGATGGCAACATGGCAACCGGCAACCGGCAACCAGCAACCAGTCGTCAACTAATTGGATTCGCGAGTACTACGGTACAATTGTACATATGCATACAACTAAAGTGCCGACGACGTTGCCATCAGACCAAACACCCACACAAATTCGAGAGCGCAAGATTGAATTCTACATTCGGCATTTTCGTCCAAACGTTTCTGCCAAGCATGATTAGCTCTGCTGCCTTTTCGCTTCCTAGCCGTTTCCTCCCCGGACTTTGGAGAAGTTGTTGTAGTGCGCGACCCTATTCTAGAACGTCACATCCGGCAATGGCGGTTGGGTCTGAAATCATGGCGGCCCTCGGCAAAGACACATCGTCCTATGTTGGAAATAACGTTGAGGCGGCTATGGAATACCTAGCGAAGGCAGATGCCGTTTGTTTCGATGTCGATTCGACTGTTATAAGGGAAGAGGGCATCGATGTTCTGGCGGCATATCTGGGCAAGGGTGAGGAAGTTGCAGCACTCACCAAGAAGGCCATGGAGGGATCAACGAAATTCCAAGATGCCTTGAAAGAAAGATTGGAGTTGTTGGAACCAAGCGAGCAGAAAATTTTGAGTTGCATAAAGGATCACCCTTTCCAATTCTCGCCTGGCATCGACACACTCATTGAAGCTCTCAACGAAGCCCAAATTGACGTGTACCTCGTCTCAGGGGGATTCCGTATCATGATTGAGCCCATCGCCAGGACGCTTTGCGTTTCCAAGACTAATATTGTCGCCAATACTATACTGTTTGATGCCAAAGGCTACTACGTTGGATTTGATATCAACGAACCTACAAGTGCCGATATGGGCAAACCGAAGGCACTGCAGGCGATCAAGGACAAATTCGGATACGAGACCATGGTAATGGTGGGGGATGGTGCTACAGACGCTCAAGCGAAGCCACCAGCTGATGCCTTTATTGGATTTGGTGGAGTCGTGACGCGTGCGGCTGTCAAGGAGAAGGCATGCTGGTTTGTGACAGATTTCGTTGACATAGAACAAATCATTCGCCAGTTCGGTGGAAAAAATCGATAGGTTTTGGTGATCGGATAGCCTCGTGGATTGCACAAATCAATACTCCAGTACTATTTTGAGGCTGATGGCAGATTGGCAGTGACCTTTTGGCGGTTCTTCATTTGGGATAGCAATTTTTTTCCTTAGTTCCGGAGAACAAGGCGTCTTTACATAGTTGATTAACGTGCACCGTAGAAACAACACTTGGCATTTGTCCCCTCTCAATTTTCTCCTGAAAGCGAATGTATTCGTTACAGTCCAGGCGACGGTGCACGTCCAAAGAGAAGAATTTAATTCCAGATTTTGCTCTGTATTCTTCACCCTGCTCCGCTCTCTGCACTGCACTCTCCCATGGACAGCTGGAATTCCTTCTCATTTCGGTGAAGGGTTACTGAAACTTACTATATGAGAAATTGACGTTTAAAGTCAATACCATTGGTGAGCGTCCCGGAAAAGGAATTTGCGAGCCAGAAATGAAATTGTGGTGAACTTATTCATGGACGAATTCCTGTCATAAACTTGTATATGAGGAGTCTCCATCAGCTCACGTGGAGATGAAATGCTTCTTGTGAACTTATCGATAAGTAGGAATCTTCAAACGAACTTGTTTACGAGAAGATTTTTCAATGCATTTCTTGTGGAAATCTAACTTAAAACAAGAAGGAATCATGAATTTTTCACAGTAATTTATGAGAAGGAGCGGATGTCAAGCATGTCGAGCCCCCTTTTCTTGCATGCATAACACCAGGCAGTATCTATAGATGTTATTCAATAATTGTTATATTTAGTCGTGTAACTACAACAAAAGCCCCAACTCTCTTTAATGCTGGGTTTAAGAAGGAATTCTGGATGTCCGAGAGGTTGAGTGTTGGCCGCTGTGGTAACCACAGATTGTCAACTGCTGCAGTATTGTACATAAAGTAAGAAACTGCAGGAATGACCGGCTAATGAGAAATAAACTGTCATGCATATTGTGTGGAATTGGTGAACTGTATAGTTGGCTAAAACCTTGACCTGAGGTAGCCTTGAGGGGGGTCAGGCTGTGGTTCAAGTCCAGCACAAAAGCTACAAACAGAACCATGTAGCGGCTCAGGGATAGTGTCATAGTACCATGACGATGCTTCAAATTCTAGCTTCTGATGAACGTGTATCTCCTATCTCCATAACTGTTGCTTCAGGCAATTCACCTTGCGGACTACAACATTTTTTCTTGAGGATGAGGCACAAAATTGACCATGAAGACGAAGACTAGCCTTTCCTCTTCTGATATTCTCTTAGTACTATTCCATTTTCACCAGGAATTCAACATGCATGGAAAGCTTGCCAGCAGGCACAACTCTTTGTTGGGAGCGTGTCTACGTCCCCTTCTCAAGCCAGAAAGGTCCCCCGGCTAAACATGCTGATTCGTGAATGAATGACAAGTATGTGCTGGCCAGAAGCAAAATCATTTCCTTTCCATTTCTAGCTGGTACAAACCTGGACATGCTGGTGTCATCTTTGTTTTGTGCTTATACTTGCTGACTAAAAACAAATCTACTGACATCTGCTTACATCTTATGATGAAAAACTAATCCATTTAGGAGAAAGATTTTTCTTCATACAAGAACTATGCACATATTCATGAACAACAATTCCGCTGACATTTGCGGACCATTGCTGGTCATTGCTGACCACTGCTTACATTTGCTGACATTACTGACCATCGCTGACATTCTGCTGACATCTGATGAACCTTACCATCTCAAACCATGCAACACCTCTCCATAAAAGGTCTCATCTTGCCAGTCAGTCATTGGCTGGCACAGACATTTTTAGGGTATTGAATTTCGGAGGCGATGACAACCCAATGATTAGGTTCTATTTTTTTAGGGTATTGAATTTCAGTCCCGAAATGTGCTTGGGCCAGACCAACGTTCCAGTCAAAGTTTATTGTGTACTGTTGTACAATGTAGCTTCTGCCATTACTGACTTGACAAATACTCCCAAGCTGGGTTGTGTTGTTGTGTTTCTGAATGTAACGTACGAAAGTAGTACGATTTTTTTGCGATAAAAAGCATACGTGGGAGTTTGGAGGTTGGGAATCTGACGGGTCCAGTCAAAACGCTTAATTTCGCTGGGTTTGATAAAGTTCCAAACTGTCATTTCTTTTAAGCGATCGCCAAATTTCGTCACGTGCACGCTGTCAACAATATTACTCGCACTGTACATATTGACGTGCAAGTACCAGCATGTACGACTATCTCCGGAGACCGTGGCCGTCTCACAGCAATTCTTTTTCCGAACAAGGCCTTGATGTTCGCTGTTCGCTCGGTGTTCTACGAACTGCGAACCGTCCTCTGCCCGAAACCCGCTGGCAAAACCTGATCCCAACGACCACAAATATCGCGCCATCCAGTACGAGTACCAAAGCTGTAGCAGCTATCCGTACCAGTAGCCGAACCGCAAGCTGCGGGTCGCAATAAATCCATGGGAAGTGAAATCAACGAATAGGCGCTTCGTTTGTTTCAACTCTCGACCGCACTCTCAAGCTTACAGTGCTGTGAAAGACTATCTAAGCAGGAACGCCAACGCCATTGCGTTTAGTTAGTTCACAACGATGGCACGACGTATAATTCTGCTCATGGCTGTTGTCACGTCCTCCGTCCGGTCCGAATGTGGCGTGTACTTGGCCCCTTCGACCATCCCCGGTGCAGGGCTGGGTATGTTCGCCGGCAAAGACTACAAAAAAGGAGATCAAGTCACGTACGGTGACGTCATTATTCCGATTGTGGATGTTGAATGGAACAATGGGAATAGCAAGTTCTTTTGGTTGTGGGATGAATACACTTGGAACCACGCGGTGGAAGAATCCATGCGATACGAAGCGGAAGGTGATGATATATCAGCAGCGAGTCCTGGTATCGGGGCAGCTGTGAATTGTCTCTTAGGTTTGGTCAACGTTGAGGATACATTCAGCAAGTCTGATACCGCTGGATTACATCGAAGCAAGGATCCTGGGAGTGGGGCTTTTACCCCTTATCATGATCGAGGATCACGTGCTCGCCGAGAAATCTCAGCGGGAGCAGAGCTGTTCATCAACTATGGTGAGAATTATTTCACATCACGCGAAAGAATCTATGGACAGGTGCCTCTCCCCAAATCCTTCATTGAGGCTGATCGCATCATGTACAAGTTTCATCGTATGCAATCCCTGATTCTCAAGTACTACTCAAACTCACTTCAGAGTGATTTGTGGAAGCTTATCTCTGGTCTAGATTCTCGTGTTACGAATGCATTGCCATCCAACTTGGACGACGTTGAAAGTCTGCTCCCGAAAGGTACCAAGTATTCGCTAGAAGTGAGGTCACGACAAAGTCTAGAATGGCTGGAGGAGCATGGTCAGTGCCTCGACAACATTCGCAATGGACAGTCCACCATTCCGCAGGCCGGTCGCGGTGCCTTTGCAACCCGTTTCATTCCTTCGGGTGGTGTGGTAGCGCCTGTTCCGCTGATCCACATCCCCAACAAGACACTTCTCACCATCTACGATGCTCTCCACTCCGAGGACGGCGGTCGCAACGTGTCGGCACCGATTCACCAGCAATTGCTGCTGAATTACTGTTTTGGTCATCCTGATTCAGATGTTTTGTTGAGTCCCTATGGCGTTCTAGTAAGTCTTATCAACCATTCGCCGTCGCAAGCCAACACTAGGATTGTTTGGTCAAAGGATATGAGGCATCCAGAGTGGTTGCAGCTGCCACCAGAGTCGATGGAGAAAGATCACCATAATGGCCTCGTTTTCAACGTTGTTGCGCTTCGAGACATTGAGGAAGGAGATGAAGTACTCCTCGACTACGGGCCCGACTGGCAGGCCGCTTGGGATCATCATGTTGCTCAGTGGAAGCCACCTCCCAATTCAAACAAATACAAGTCAGCGTACGAGCTTAATAATCAGCTGGATAGTCTGTTACCAACTCCCGCAGAAGGTGGCTGTGGGGGTGATGTGAAACTATGGATCCATGGACACTACGCACGACTTGAGGGTCAAAAACCCTGGTCCAATTACATTCGGGGTGAGATTCTCTACCGTTATATACTTCCGAATAACGAGACACGCTATAGAGTCCGCACGTTCCGGGAAGAAGATGACGATGAAATGATCATGTTGACATACGATATTGTGCTTTGGTCTCTACCTCGCGACGCATTTGTATTCGACGATTTGCCGCACACACGAGATCACTCCATGCCATGGTCCTTTCGACATTACATCGGTATACCCGATGATATCTTTCCAGAGGCATGGAAGCGGAATGCAACTGCAGAGTGACAACCATTTGATAGTAGATTATAGCATTGGCAAGGATGCTGGTGCTTACTTATTGCGGAGGTCCAAACCTATGCGAAGATGAAGTCCCCAGGAAGGTCCGGCCACGCACCTCTGCTTGGTATTAATTGCTTGTAGAAGCTACGAGAAGAAACGTCATTTTACCGGACCTCCCAGAAAAGAGAATTTCGTACTGTATAATCATGCACAGTACGAATACTCCAGTACTTTAGCGGTGTAATGTAATGAGTACTCCAGTACTGTACGTTGTACTAGTACCAGGTAATGATGAGGTGGTTTACTGACTCCGACCTCCGACGTGACAACTGGATACTGGATGTATCTTTTACAATACACGTATATAGAGTAATCAATCATACAGATTTGGGTGAATCATCGTGGTGTCTGCGAGGACCCCACCACTCCGTTTCTTTCACAAATTGAAACAACGGCTCTAACTCCATCGTTGCTGGTGCCATGTCGACAATCCGGTCCCTTTTGACCATCACGGTTGTTTTATTGTCACTCTCGACAGCGTCGGTGTACGGTTGGACACAACCTCAGTCGCAACACGTCTCACGTCGGGATGCATTGACGCGGGGATTATTCAACTTTGCTGGCATGGTGGCGACTTCATCAAGCCTCGTCGTCGTTGGTGGACCGGTACTTCCGGCTTTGGCGGCAGGGATCCCTTCATCGGAAGAGCTTTCCAAGCTACAAAAGGGACACGCTCGTGTCACGTACCTACTGAACAATTGGGACGACCTGACCTCCACCTGTGGAAATAAATTTTACTTTTCAGCTGACGAGGCGAAACAAGTGATTCGAACGGAAGGCGGTGGCGGAGGTACTTGTGACAAGACTCCCCTCAAAGTGCAGGAGTACATGGGTTACAAAAGCACTGAGGATCCGTTGTACAGGGCAGACAAGCTCATGGTGCGAGCGGTACCGCTGGTCGACCCAAGCAGGGCCGACGACTATTTGGATGCGGTTGAGAGGTATCGTGAGAAGGCTGATCAAACTGCTATGATGGCATATACCTCATCTTGGGGCGAAGCCAACCCTAATGGCGGCAAGGAGGTTGTCGATGAATATCTGCTGCGTACCAAGGAAGATGTCCTAGAGACTGAAAAAGTACTGAGGGAAATCTTGGGACTGCTGGAACTGAGGATTATGCCACCTTCGAAGTGAACAAAACACTAACAAATTAGCATGTTAAATCATGTATTGCTCCTGTATCCTTCATATTGCATGTTGGTTGCAGGTGCTCCTTCAGAAACACATTCCAACGTGGTAGATCTGCAGGTGTCGTTGGTCTGACCCATTCCACCAGGAGGCTTCGGAGTCGTTTCCCAACCGACACGGTCACTGCTAGATCTGAGCATACCTCCATTTCTTGGGACAACTGGAGAATCCTCGTTCACCCAGTATGTCTGCATCTCTCCTTTCCCTTTCACGTTGATAGAACCGCGACTCAGGAGTTTTATCTCTGGAATCTGCACACGTAGCAACTGTGCCGTTTCTTGTGAACAATGAATGCGGTTTGCAAGTGAGTGACATTCCATGCGAGAGGCGGTGTTAACAGTATCGCCGAAGAGGCAGTAACGAGGGTTGCGCGAGCCAACCACGTTGGCTACAGCTGGTCCAGAGTGTATCCCGATCCGAACGTTGACATAGCCCTTTGATGGATCGTCGAGGTCGATCAATGTTTCGTTCGCAGCCGTCAACGCATCAACTGAAAACTCAGCGATTCGTTTGGCATGATCATCTTGGTCCTTTATCAAGTTGGTGACGGCCATATAAGCGTCACCAATTGTTTCAACCTTGAAGATGTCATACTGGCGCGACAGTTCGTCGAATCTACTGTAAAGGCGGTCCAACATGTCCGAAACTTTGATCGGAGGCAGTGACGATGAAATACGGGTAAACCCAACAATATCGGAGAAGAATATGGTAACCATTTCACGCAGCTCTGGTTCAACCTTGCGACCGTTTCGCAGCGCTTCGACTATGTGACGCGGAAAGACATCGTGAAGGAGGATATCCGTCTGCTTCGCCTTCTTTGCCTGCATTGAAAAGCGAGTCTCGCCAGGTTCTATACTGGCCAACTCCAAACTCTTCAATCGAATATCAAGCTGTTCGAACGTTGGGCGCATCACCGGACACGATCCAAGGCAAGTATTCATGAGACCTACTATCTCTGGTGGACATGATGGAGGAATTGGTGGACGTTTGTTGACGTTTGGATCTGCCACGAGCGTTAGTACCTCGTCGTAATCCTCTCCTTCATACGGATCCCGCCGAGAATAAACTTCGTAAAGTATGACTCCGAATGAATAGACGTCGGAAGCAGTAGTATTCAAACTTTCACCACGCAATAGCTCCGGCGCCATCCAATACGGAGTTCCAATGGCTCCCTTCGCTTGCTTTTTCAAAGAAAGTCCGAAGTCGGCAACCTTTGCTCGCAACCTTCCATCGACGAGAATATTTTGGGCCTTGAGGTCGCAATGAACAACTTGCGTTTCTGCTGCGTGCAGAAACCTCACTCCTTGGGCGACGTCTCTAAGGATCGGCAGAATGATGTCTGCATCAATGGCCATCGTCTCGTTGTGAAGTAAGTTGTGAAGCGACCCGTGGTCCATGTATTCTGTGAAAGTGTTTAAGATTGGCAATGGTTAGCTGTAGAAAAACAACCACCCAACGACCTCGACCGGAGACAAGAGCTTACCCAGGATGAGCATCAGGTCTTCCTTTTTGTTGATAACAGCGCCTTTAGGAATTGTAATCAGCGAACGGTGAGAATGCTGCACGCACGAGAAGTCCCGGCGCTCCGATACTTACCCATGACTGTAGTGATGCAAGGATGCCTCAACGACGACAGATGTCGGACCTCGGCTATAAACCGAGCTCTGCCACGTGAAAAATCATCGCGTGATTTTGTCATCTGATAGATCGGTAGGACTTTTGATCTCAATCCCGATTGCAACCGTGATCTGCCGTTGACACTGCCGCTTGATCGTCGAGAGCCATGATCAGACTGCGTTGTACTATCCAGTAAGCCGGATTCAATGCAAAATTCTCCTTTCCCCGAATCAGCAACAGATCTTAATCCTACGGTATTCTCACTCTCCTCGGATTGATATAGAGGTACTGCGATGCGCTTCACTGCCACCTGCGTCCCCCGGTATTCGGCCAAAAGCACGACGCCAAAGGTTCCATGTCCTACGATTGCTGGTGGGTCGTCAAAGTGCAGCTCTGAAAGTTTGACCTTCCACAGTGCCCCACTACGTCGACGCCTGCGGTCGACGTAGCATATCACCAAGATAATGGCCACCATCATAGACGACACCAACGTAGCAGTCAGCAAGGCCATGGAATCGCCAGGTTGCGCAACGTCAATGTAGACTGTGACATCGAGGTCAAAGTCGGCTGTGGAAGTGAAAGCAGTATCACAAGCACTGACTTTGTTGGTTACAATAATGGTTTCTTTCATTTCAAATGAATTTGAGCTTTGCACCGTAACACCGATCGTGGCCCAGGTGATATTGTCGTATAGAACCACTCGGGTTGGAGTAAACGACACATTTAGATGTGTCGACGACGCTAGCATCGGCTCGATCCACACAGCACCACGCAGGGGTGCGGATCCTAGCGATAAAGCGAACTCTGCTGAAAGGCCACTTTTCGCTGAGATGAACAGTTTTTGTACTGAGATAAGTACTCGAGCATCGTCCAGCACATGCCTCGCTCTGGCTACACGACCTGACGTCCACCCTGGTAAGGTGCCCTTCTCGTCGCCATACTGATCAGGGGTCGGGGTGACAGTGCCATTGGTGGCCAATAAATAGCACAAACTTTCTGCATTTTTCCAGCGTCGGTCGAACGAGAAGAATTGGCACCCGTCGTGGATCGTACAATACTCAGCGCATTTTTCGGCTGATTCCGCGGCCTCCGCCAAGAAATTCGAACTTGGGCTAATCAGAGCCAACTGCTCGCCAAAGTAGTATTGGACGAAGTCCTCGTACACCGCATCAGCCCCAATCACATCGTCTTTCATTTCACAAAAAGTTAAACCCTCTGCTGGCTCTACCAGATCCAAATGCATGCCCATTCCACAGCAGACGTCCAAAAACGAAGTTGATGAGTCTATGATAACGTTATTGAGCATTCCAATCGCGTCCGTTTCTCTCTCCTGCCTTGATTCATCCTCCTCAATTAAAACTATGCGGAGCGATGGAAAATCAGTCACATTTTGGAGCCCCATGTGTCGCAAGCTCGATGGCAGCCTCAACTCCTCTAAAGCACCTGTCACTGAGGCAAGAGCACCGGTTCCCACTAAAGTCAGATTGGGGTTGCCTCGCAAATCCAACACACGGGGTGTCCATGCTTTGGATGAGAATGTCTTCGGCGGTATTAGAAGATTTTTGTCCCTGCAGTCGATGCTTTGTTCTGACTCGTTGCATTCGCAGCGCTCGCAGAAATCGCCACGTTTGGAACTGTCGTCAGCCCAACACGCAATGAACCTTGATAAGCCAGTCGTTGAATCAACAATGTCGGTGGAATCTGGATTGATAGATGTGCTCAGATAGCAATCTTGCCCACTTGATAATGCGTAAAGGCATTCCGAATCAACCTCGCAAATCTCTCCACATTCGCCGCCTTTGAACTCGACCCAGAGAAGGTTATCCTGGCCTGTAACGTCGAACATGAAGCCTGGCTCGACGACGCATCGCGGGGAATCAGCGCTTTCAGTTCCGCTCTGGTTTCGATTGTCATCAAACGTAGCCTTGAGGTTTCGCAGGGCTATTTCGCCCTCCACAATTGACCCAATCCCCCCTTGTGAGTCGACATTCAGCTCGAAACGGAAGCCCTTTATTATGTCAGAATTAAAAGCGCCATTTCCCACTATTCCGATCCAGCCAGTAAGCCAGAATGGACTTGCCGCATCGGTAGAGCCCGTCAACGGTACAACGATACTACCGGTCCTGGAGTCTGATGAATCATCGTCCAAGCAGTAGTGGAACGAATAGTAGGATTCGAACGTCGTCGTTGCGACGGGGTGGCACTCTGCTGTGGCATTACTTGCTTCGTGCAGGATGATTCGAAAGTGTGCTCGTCCGGGCGTCGATGCCGCGCGCATCACTTCATAGTCCAAAGATATTGCAGTGGCTTGCGACAGGTTGTAATAAGCGTTTCCCGGAGGAACATGATCGAAGCCTGCGAAGCCTCCCCAAATCTCAGCTTGCTCGAGTGTGTAATTTATGGTCATGGTTGAATTATCGAGTAGCACTTCAGTGGCGTTCTTAGACAGCGTTGACTCAAAGTACTCTTCTCCCCAAACGGCATCAGCCACAGCGTCTCGGAACGAACCTGTCGTCAGGAGTGCTGAGCCAAAAAGATCTTCTCCCCCAACGCAGGATATCTGATCAAAGACGAGGATACCCTCGCTCACTCTATCGACTGCAGTCGCGTCGTCCATTGCCAACTCAATCTGCCACCCCTTGATGTGGTCTAGGTCGAGAATACCATTTCCGTTCAGGCCAGACGATTTCGCTTGACTGAAACCCGAGGTTGATTGGGCGCCTTCATCAAGGTTGATCCGAAGTTCTCTCCATTCATAGTCCAACTCTGAAGTCTCATTTTCAACTGAAAGGCGACCAGAATCCAGGATGTAGTGGTCAGAGTAGTAACGTTCGAGGTTCTGCGGAACAGTACAGTTGACTTCACAATCGCTGTCATCCAGCAACACCACTCGAAGGTGTACACTCCCCGTGAGTGATTGAGGCTCGATAACTTTGTACCAGAGTGATAGGTGAGTAGCACCTATGCAGGAGTGGTGTGAAAGCCCGTCGAGGATGTGACCAAAGCTCTTCAACCCTCCCCCATCTTGGGTCATTGAAACATTATATTCCACCCGAAGCGCCGAACTCCCAAACTGGACGCCATTGTCTGTGAGTGTTATGTTCAGTCCATTGTCATTCCTGTCGTTCCGTGGTGACCAACATTGGAACGCCGACTCGAATGGTTCTATAACATAAAAGATCTCAGAGCCTAGAGCTGGAGCACTGAAGAAGAGAATGCAGACATATGAAAGCATCAAGCAAGCACTCAACATTTTCCGGGGAATGCAATGCTAATTGATCTCAGATTTAGATGACTGTCGCTCTACCCATAAATGAAGAGTCGTGTTGAGTCAAGTTTTCGAACACGCAAGGAAAGAGTACCACGAAACGCTACTTCCCAGATCCCTACATAGTGCCGCAAGGACGAGCGAAGAACGCGTATGGATAAAAGGTGCAGGTAGAACTCCAAGTCTTCCGTTGAGGTAAATGTCTTCGGAGGTCACTACAGCACCCTTTTCGCAACACGTCAATTGAAAACTCCTACATGCGTGTGTCACTTTACAGTTCATACAAACTGGGAAAGTATAATCGAGTCCTTCTGTACATACCCCGACGAAGAATATCAGATTATATAGTGGTGTACACGTTTTCATGCTTTTTATGACATACAATATATATATAGACATGTCGTACAGTGTACATTGAGTTTACCTTTTTACATCGGTACTTAGCAGTACACGTAGTCGTGGAATCATAGAGAGGGGCTGGATCCGATTAGAATCCAATGAAATGACGTCAACATTTTCGTCACAGTTATAAAGCTGCGTGGGACCATCATGAAGAGCACCTGTGACACGTGTAGGCCGCAGAAAGCATGGAATCTTCGTTTCTCATTTCTTTCATGGGTTTTCCAACACGCCGGCCCAGCCTGTTATGCGTCCTGTATCGTACTTGTCACCATACTCCGTTGTTCCACGACAACAGAAGGATTTCCATTTCTATGTATGCACATGATATTTATCCCGGTGCCGCCACTCCCACGCAACGGCGGCATTTGTGGATTATTTTCTGCCGGTAATGCCGCCAATCCCACACCATTAAAATGATTTTCAGAAGATTTCTTTTCTTGTCTGTCCCCATAAGCTTATCATATTGTGTAGCAAACTTGGAAGTGCACTGAAAGTATGACCTTGGTGGCTTCGTCCCATGATATATATCCATTCTTCCAAGCTCAAGACTCAAGAATCATGACAGGTGGCTCTACTTCCATACTCTGCCTTAGTATGGATCTTGTATCAACAACAAGTGGAAAAGGAGTCTTGTCGTGTGACATCCTGAAAACTGTCCACATCACTTCCTCTTTTGCCTGTTCCAATATACGTGTTCTAAATCGAACAAAGTCTACGGCATAACCTCGTGGGTTACCATCGTGATCATGGTCACTTAGACTACACTTGCTTAAATAAAACGTATTTACAACAAAAGAGTGAGATCTGCCTGTTGGGCAGATCACACACCGCATCGCTATACCCAACATGTGCACAGCACATGTTAGGTTTATCTATATGCATTGTATACTCCTGTCTTACCGGTATTCGCTGGAGGATACCGAAGTATACAGCGCGTGCAATGTCATAGCATAAACGCATGGTCACACACATGCTTGCACTAGCTCATACTGTACCGTACCATCACGTGTGACGGTATTATTCGTTCGGTCCCCTCAAAAGGTATTGTAGGACATCATTACATTTTGACCGCTACCGATTATACGTGAATTTGTCGAGTAGTTCTTCTCGCCTCGGTTGCGGCAGCAGCTTCGTGAATAGGTCACTGAGGTTTGTTTGAGTGCCCTTTTTCGCAACTCGTATAGAGCCCGCGGCAACAGCTTCGCGGCACCGGTGATAAGCGATCGAGTGATGTTTCTTCTTTCGTGTTGACTCAGGCATCGGTTTTTTTATACACCGCCTCATTGTCACAGAATACATTCGTGGCATTGCCTCAAGGTATGCCAAACATGCGCAACTTATACCGCACCGCCTCGGTCGCTCAGTTCCACGGCTTTCTTCATCGCATGGAACTCGCTGCCGAAGTACTTGCTTCAACCGTATTCTGGCGTTTAGTGTGCCAGATTATTGGAGCCTTGTTGCAAAACAACAAGATGCCAGTCTGCGATCGCCTCGTTGCTCGATCACTTCCGTGGCTGTTGTCGACAAAGCAATGCTTCGACATTGGGTTGTTGCCTCTGGGTTTTGGCATATCGGTAGGGATAGCCTCGGTTGCGTCCCGATAGAAGTCGCACCAATCGTATTGTTTGAACATGCGCTCGCTTATCTTGGGTTGGTGAAAGTTGAATGCAATCTTCCTCTTTCTTGGGTAGACCTTGAAGTAGCCGAATATACGATATAACTGCTGCAAGTGACCTTCCCTTGGCATGGCCTTGTGAGTCAACATCAGGGCAACCTCGAGCAATACATCGACTCTCCCTAATTCGACTGCCCACCTCGAAATGCCGATCAGCTCTCGATAAAGTTGGATGCCGTCACTTTTCAATTCTGGACTTGTCTGGAGTTCTAGGCAATAATCCGATGGCAACGGTGTGTAACATTTTGATGATGGTAAGCGCAAGCCTTGTTTTATTGCCAGTGCCTCCTCCTTCCCCTATTGACGAAGCCGTAACGTATTTTTCCGCAGACATCGTCCAGTATTCAGACCCATCAACAATCATCTGCTCAAGCTGAGCTCCCAAATAAATATCAGGTGGCTCAATTTTGTCGTCTTCTGAGTTTGAAGACAGAAGTCAAGTCGAGTAGTGTTGCCTTGGGATCGTCTGAAATTGACAATATGTCATCAACGTAACATAACACGAGCTCGATGTATTCAAACCTGTTAGTTTTGACAGCTGGGCGGATCCAAACGTCGGGGTTCCGCTTTCGTAGGCTTGTACCCGATGTCGTTGAGGGTATCGGCAAGCAATGATCTGAATGCCGCACCTGCGGACTTCAAGCCATACAATGCCTTCCGCACAATGAAAATTGTCCCGGCCTCCGACCCAAACTCAGGTCCGGCAACGGTCCAGATCTTTTCTCGGCAATCGGCCGTTAAGTAGGCATTCTGTATATCACAGGCCATGACTTGCAGGCCGTTCAACCCAGCAATTGTGAGTGCAATCCTGACGGAATCTCTGGAGACCACTGAGGAGTACGTGATAATGGAATCAGGTACTTTGGTGGTATGCCCTCCGGCTCCAAATCGCGCTTTTCATCGGAAGGTTTCTCCCATTTTTATGTCAAATATCAGGTGATTTTATCTGTTGGAATCCAGGCAGAATGTCTCCGGCCGACTTCTCCCATACTTCGAAGGCAGGACGTACATTCTTCACCTCTTTCAGGATTGCGTCCCACCAGAAGGTGTTGCCGCTCTCCGCATAAAATCGGCGCGCCTCCTCGACGGTCTCAGGTATCTTTATTCCGAACTTGTTATGAGTTCGAACCCAGTGTTTCAACTTTACTTTTGCTATCACGCAGTTCCTCTTCTTCAGGGTGTAAGAGACCCACCACGCGAATGCTGGCTCTTCTGCTATTCAAGCTTGCACTGCATATTTGACAGTCTGAATTGGGTATGCTTCCTTCATGTCTTTTAGACTGACCCATGTTGTACTGGAGTTCTTCCATTGCACAAGCAACTCCCAGCCAACTGTTGTCTCACGTCATCTGCAAGTCCCCGTTCGAGTGGTCATGAATGCATCCTGTTGAAGGATTTGTTTGCCGTTGGTGCGATAGTCAGTAATCTCTTGGAATAGGACGTGTCAATTGCCCTTGTCATCAATCTGCGTGAATAGGTTCTCGGCAATAGCATTCGCCGCCAATGATGCTTTTTTGTACCCGTCCTGGAACTCCACCTCATAGATTCGTGAGTCCAAAATGGAGTTGTCATGTGCGGTGCCAATAGGAAGTCCGTCCTTGTCCCTTAATCTCTTGACGACCCGAGCGTACTGCACTTCGCCGCCCTCACGTGGTAACGCAAGCTCCATATTCAAATCTGTATCGTCGAAAGCATCGGGAGTAAAGTCCTGATCGGCTTCATTGATGTTTGGGTCATTTATAGATGGTCCAAATTCTTGAACAAATTCCGCGTCGTATGTAGGATCGTCCCAATCTTCGACCGGGACCACATGATGTCCTAGTTCATCCTCCAC
Source organism: Fragilaria crotonensis (assembly GCA_022925895.1). Taxonomy (NCBI): domain Eukaryota; phylum Bacillariophyta; class Fragilariophyceae; order Fragilariales; family Fragilariaceae; genus Fragilaria; species Fragilaria crotonensis. Next base: position 56,604 of record JAKSYS010000114.1, read on the forward strand.
CACGAGGTCGTTGCCTCCAATACGTTCGGTGATTAACATTGTGAGTTGTGCGATTCGACCTTTGTTCACATCAACTTTTGAGACACTTTGCACAGGGGTCCAAGATAGCACCTTCCCTGTACTCATCAGTACCCAGCAGTACGACATCAAGGTGCCAACTCGGTGGGAAACTCCGAGCCACCGACCGACTTTTGTTTCTCCCAGCCCAGCGTTCTCTCGGTACCAAACCCAGTCATAGAACCCGAAGTCTAAGTATTCGGATATGTCGACTGTCTCGTCACCAGTAATGCGTTCGAGAGGCCACCTCAATTCGAGTCCCCTCGAACTCTTAGACGTGCGATTTTGTATGTCGCATGTTGCACACCCACTGGTGTCCGTAGTCCCTCAGCCGATGAGGGACGTTCTTTTGTGCCATGACTCGGAACCATTTCTTTTATTCCGAATCACTCCCTCCGTGAAGTTGTGTTTTGGGCGATACGGCTCCGTTACATGATGATCGATTGCATGCTTTCGTACGTTTGCCATGAACTCTGTCTTGGGACCGCATTGCTCCTTGGAACCATCGAACGTTAGTTTTTCCGGCCTTTCGAATTCGCTTATGAACTGACGCAGTGCGTCCCCTGCATCTGACTTTGAGTTCAGTGGGAAGGCGATTGCGAAGAAGTCCTTGTTGGTAAAAACCTGCGCATAGCGGTTGCCATTCGACTTGCATCGGCCGTCCATCGTGTCAGTGTAGAATTCCCCTCTCAGTAAGGGTTTCTGAAAGATGTGATCAGCCTTGGAACGATGGCTCAACGGGAGAACCGCTGATCTCGTTACGTTTTGTGTTGTGACCTCAATGGTCTCGTGTGCTTGAGCCAGTCCAATAAACCACCACTCACTCAGTTCCAGAGCTGTCACCCTTGTATGCCATCTGGACGTTCATCGCCATCCGCATCACCATTTATATTCGCCGTGGCGAGCAGTCGATCAGTGAGTACGCAAGATATTGATCGATCGTCGAAGTTATGCTGTATTGCCATGTCGAACACATCGCGTGCACTGACTTCGATTTGGCTGATCTGGTACGTTCCCCCCTCACCGCGATAGGCGTTCGACGAGAATTGGACATCGCGGGGATTCCATTCAGCCGGGGAAGTCAATACAATGTGAGGACGGGTGCCTAACTCATGGTTAGTTGGAGTCCGCGAATAAAAGAAGTTGATGGTGCCATCAGTGATCATTGGGAATCAAAAGTCATCTTGCTCGGCCTCGATGCCCATAACCGTGTCCCCGTATGGGTTGTCAGAACCGGTTATACCAAAAGCGCGCATCTGGTTTGGGTTGATAAGGGAATGATCGAGTACGTCCCCCATCCAGATCGCTTCATTAAATATCAAAATGTAGGTCAACCCATTTTGTGGCTGGTGACAGCTGTGCCACCGGTCACGATCGGTACATCGGTGATCGGTTGATAGGAATCGGCGTATGGCGAGACATTGCATAAATTTTGTGTATTGCATGATTATGGCATTGTTGCCAAGTACGATTGTGTCGGCGTGCAAGTCAAGTTCCATGCGACCATGGATCATATGAGAACCGTCATTATGCCTCGCTTTCTTCTTGTGCAATGATGACATGTGTCGGTTGTTTGTAATATAGGCCAAAACCACGCTTAAGTTTTGGGTAACAACAATCGTTTTAGATTGGGAGATCGCAATATGCGAGCTTTTAACTGAGGAGGCGTAATTCCTTTCCAGATTTCTTGCTGTTGCGACCGGCAACAAAGGTATGGCCAGCATTATCTGGAACGCTCGAGTCGTCCGTGGTAGAGATGTCGTCGTCCTTTGCCTTGTTGAGTTTGAAAGCAGCGATAGACCTTTTGAGGTCGGCAAGCTGGCTCTTAAGCAACGTCGGAGACCTTCCTCTTTATTCGGGTGGTTCCTTTGGCTTTGTTTTTCTTCCTCGTCTCCATGACGGTTTCTTTATCGGCATCGGACATCTTGTCCAAGTCCGAGTAGAAGCCGGTCCACACGCTGCCATCTGGCATGTGCATACCCTTGCATTTCGATGCGAGGCTGTTGGAGGTGCCACCACCACGGATACGTTTCGCCTTGGGCTTGGCATGGGTAGCCGAGATCTTCCGGTTCAGTTGATGATCGGGGAGCTCGGACACAATTGCCGACAAATGATTGGCGCATTCAGTGAATGTGAGGACCGAGTCGAGCTGAGCGCGAATGCGTAGTAGTGCGCTAACTGCATTCTGCAACTGCGGGTGCTGAATTTTCTTGAGCAGCATTCGAACCTTGGCCTGCTTCGTAATACGCTATCCTTATTCCTCGAACATGTTAAATATCTTCTGGATCTGGTCCAGGAAGGTGGAGAAAGAAAGTGACTTCTCATGCTTGTAGTAGAGCGAGTTGCGATAACCCTAAGCTTGGGCGATGCGTCGACTTGTGTTACCCTCGTCGCCGCTATAATGATTCCTAAGGGCAATCATGTCTTCACGGCCGCTCTGACGTGGGCAATGGGCTAAATCCACTACTTGGCAGTCTCGGTTTGAAGGAAGCTCTTCAGGAGCTGATGCACTCTCCTGGCATATGGCTGAAAGTTAGGTCCAGACAAATGGTGTACATGCAACCGCACGCTTATTGAAGCATGGGTATTCCATGGTACTATCGAGGGTCTTGTTCTCTTGAATGACGTACGACAAAGGGATGCCGTTTACCCCGGGATAGTGGAGAGATAGGAATTTGCCGGGGTTGGCTTCCTTGCTGACGGTATCGGACTGGTCTTTCTCAATCTTTCGGACTTCAGCGAGCTGATAAGCCTCGCCGTCCACAGCATCCCCGAATGTGACAGCGTCGTCGATGCCTTCCAGGGTTGGCACCTCACCGACTCGACCGAAATCCTGAACCCAATGGATGAGGCCAATCATGTATCGGATGCGACGAAGGCCGAAGGTGGCCCTTCCATCGGCCAACGTGCATCTGCTATAAGACTCCGCGAGGTCGCGGATATCCTTTCTTTCATTGTTGTTGCCAAATCGGCAAACGTTTCAAATCCCTCCTCTCTCATGCGAGCACGCGTGGCCTCTTGCTCCAAGAACCCAATCCATTCAAGGATTGTGTCCATCACTGGGTTGGGTGCTTTGTTGCCGGCAGCTGGTGCTGCTTCTTCGAGTATCTTGATATCCATTCTGTGTAAGTGTGATACGAACGTTAGAAGAAGTATCACTGGTCGTCACGACAACGCGCTTCTTGTGGTCCGGTGATCAGCCTTTCCTCTCTTTTTGCCGCGGCCTCGATCCGACAAATGTCAGTAATCGGATCATCTCATGTCGACATTGGGTCGTGACCAATATAACATGACAATGAGATCCCTGCATTCTTTGACTCTCTTGTTGATCACGTGTTTTGGGTCTGATAAACCAAAGAACAAAGTCTACTGCATAACCTCGTGGGTTAGCTACCATTGTGATCATGGTCACTTAGACTACACTTACATAAAATGTATTTACAACAAAAGAGTGAGATCTGCCTGTTGGGCAGATCATACACTGCATCGCTATACCCAACATGGGCACTTAGGTTTATTGTATATGCATTGTATACTCCTGTCCTACCGGTATTTGCTGGAGGATACCGAAGTATTCAGCGCGTGCTATGCCATAGCATCAACGCATGGTCACACACATGCTTGCACTAGCTCATACTGTACCGTACCATCACGTGTGACGGTATTATTCGTTCGACATTCTTCGGCGCAAATCTTAGCCAGGGGAGCAATAGCTATCCTTCACAGATGGAAAGTCAACACATTACACAACTGTGTTGTGACTCCTTCCTTCGGTTGACAAATCTGCCACTGGGGGTGTACCTCTGACTGTCTCATCATTGTTGCAAGTATGTGGTGGCGAAGTCTTTTCACCGTTTCTTTTTTGTGGCTGTTTCCGTGGTTTTTCATTCGTACGGGCAGACGTCATTCCAATAAACTTGTCGGCTGCTGGCAGAGGCGCATCCGATGCATCCAAAGGAAGTACCCTTCTGTGGATATGCAGCGTGTGCACCCTCAACGGCTTCATCTGCAACTCAGTGTTTCTCCTCCTAGATTTTTGGGTCAATCTCTTTCAAACTTGTTCTGATTCCAATTCGACATCGTCTTCAAGGTCAACAGGTTCGATTTCAGAACTGTGTCAAGCAGATAGTCTGAACCTGCAGCCAGCGGCACTTGCACGGTCACTTATGTCTCTGAATTCTCACCGGAGGAGTATGGAAAAGACTTCGTCTTCCGCAACTCAGTGTACGTTGTCAAAGGTTTTTGTGCGATACTCTTTCGAACACCTGCAGCCACCGGCACTTTCACGGTCCCTTGTCTCCCTGAATTCTCACCGGACAAGTCCGGAAACGACTTCTTCTTTGCCCACTCAGTGTTTTTTGCGGAAGGTTTTTGGGATCCTCTTTCAAACGTGTTCTGATTCCACTTCGAGTTTGTCTTCGAGGTCAACGTGTTTGATTACAGAATCTTTATCAACCAGAGACTCTAATCTGCAGCCACCGGCACTCACACAGTCAATGCTTTCCATGAATTACCACCGCACAAGTCCGGAAATCTTTTTCCTCGTTTAGACATTTTGATTTCTTGTTCCCTTCTTTGTCGGAAATCTCTGATACTCTGTAGCCTCCTCCCGAGACGATCCCAACTGGGTGCTGGCAATTCTGTCAATCACTTGAATGATGCCTAACCACATTCCCCAAAGAAATGCAGTCAATTACACTTTCTGAATGGGAATTTAAATGCCCATTCCAGATAGTGATACAACATTGTTATTGTGTTTGAAAATGATGCTCTCCAACTAAAGAGACAAAATCTAGAAGACAACAGAATGTCAAGATTCCACTCTTATTCTTCAATTTTCCCTGCTGCTGAAGGAGATGACAATACTCATCGGGAACTTTCAAACACAGGAAATGTCCATGCTTTACATCATCCCTGTCCTCATCCTGCAGTTTAGAACCAAAATTGAAGTCTGCCATTGTTTAAAGTGCATGAAACTCCTCCATGGTTTGATAAACCATGGGGCGATCACCTCATCTTTCCATGCTAATGTGGCAATGGCACTTTATTTCTCACATAATTTGGTAGGAAATGCATTGAGGGTATGTCCATACAAGACAACTTCGATCGAAGTTTCGAAGTTTCCAAGTACACATAACCTGATCATTCATTACTGATTTCTGACTTAGCGGGACTCATCTTTCGTCACGATCTTGATCGAAGTTGAGAAAAGATTTTCATCCAAGTTCTGTAATCCAAGCTTTATAACCTGTTTGACACGTTTAGTTTTAACCACAAGTTTTGGAACAATATGTACTAAGAACACCATTTTTTGCTCTTTTATATCCAATTCACTGCATCCACCTTCGTAGACTGCCTTTCTCACGATCAAAAGCACCGCATCCTTATGCCCTTTGGAAGTGCATGGACCACTATGGTGCCGTGTGTCGCTCTAGAATTGTCCATCCAGCGGACAATCTTTGTCTTCTCTTCCTCTTTGCAATCCATGATGGCAAACTGCAACATCTGACTCCACATTCGTCGAAGTGAAAAAGACATTCATCTGGTACTGCCAGTAGAGTACAGCGTATCTGGATGACTTGATCACGGCTCTAGTACCTGGTATCTCGTCGTCGTCGTCGTCTGAGATGAACTGAGTGAGTACTGAGAGTACTGCAAGCGCACCCTACTCCCATGGCTATTTAGAGATGGGAACTTGGGAGTGGGAAACTTTGATGATACAATTTCCATTTTGTCGTATGGACACCACTCCGATGAGACAAAAATCAAACCCAAAATTAATTGGTTATGTGTACTTGGAAACTTGGATTGAAGTTGTCTTGTATGGACATACCCTGATTATCAGGTATGCAAGGTGAGGAAAAAGGAGCACTGCCCTGGTGGTTGACAATACATCTCGGTTGGATCAAAGTGCAGAAAACCACATTCAGTACAATGTCTTTTGTCAATCTTTCCTGCCTTTACCGACATGAAACATGACCACGACGAATCTCCATCATGTTGTATCATAATGCTGATGTACGGCTTGATGAATAGGTTCTTGTTCTGCAAAACATAATGCAGCACGGGAATGGATGCATCCATGAACCTCTTAAAGTCAATTTGTGGATGAAATATAGGGAACGATGTCTCTACGCCCCGCCCGTTGTTCATTTCAATCATCCTGCAAGCACTGCAATGATAGTCACTGAAAAACACTTGCATTGTTGATACATTCCTCATGATGTCAAGTGGAATAATTGTAAGCATGTTCCTCCAAATCTTTGCTTTCTTGTGTCGCTGAACCCAAGCAATGATAACCTCAAAGACATCAACTTGAAAATTTTGAAAAGCTGTTGTCCAGCTTCGTGAACGCCAACAAACACTAGCCTCTACAGTTCCAAGATTTTTTCCACAATAGAAGCAGACTTTGCTTTTTTAACACTGCTGCTGCACCTGACTTGATGTTTGGAGCGCAATCTTCAATGTCATTCAAAGATAGTTTTCCCGGAAGACGAGCATATACAGAATACCAATCATTCTCATTCTGATTGGGATTGCTGAAAGATCTCGTATTGAGTGGCTCCTCGTTCTTGTATTCGAAGAACGAGGTTGATCCAAAGGTTCCATGTAGCCACGTCAATTCTTTGCTGTCTCCCAAATGGTTGTGGAGAGGAATTGTGCTAACCTCATTCGCAAAAGCGTCTACCAAAAGAGACGGAAATGTTGGACTCTTAGGAAACGCACGAAATCCGCGGTTCAAATAAAAATTCCACGCAGTACTATTTGAACCTCCATTTGCTTTCAGATACATGTGAATCATGGCCTTCCCCCCTTACCCGGATTATTACATATACCACCAGGGAAAGCAAAAACGATGCCATCCCAAGACTTGTGCAATGGGGTAACATTGCCAAGAACAATCTGGCTATTGCCCAGTTGTCTTGTGCCTGGAAGGTTATGGCGCTGATTGCTTCTGTTTTTTCTCTGTTCAAAACAGCAATTGTTTCACCCTTGCGTAATGCAGGCAACATTGATTGACAATCTGAATATTCAACAAAGATGGAATGGTACAATGAATGCACAAGATGACACACAGAAGACAACTTCTCTTCACCAACAAAACAAACAACATGATACTCATGGAGCCAGGTAGGCAAGTCCTTTGTTTAATGTGAGGGTGCCATTGCGCCATGTCAATGAATTTCTTATAAGCTGGTGATTCCTCCTCATTGAAGGGATGGATGCCCTTCACATTTTTCATTTTTGACATCAAATACCGGTAGAAGTGGTAGTCGTGGCGTCGATGGTCAGGATTTGTGGATAATATGGTACCAGTAATGTACCCGGCATTAGTGCATGCTGCCGCCGATTCCACAGGGCGGTGGCGGCATTTGCGCATGATTTTCTACCAGTAATGCCACCAATTTCAAACCATGGCGGCATTAGCGAATTATTTCCTACCACTAATCCCGCCAATCTCAAACCATGGCGGCATTTTTGGATAATTTCTACCAGTCATTCCGCCACTCCCACGCGATGGCGGCATTTGAGGATTATTTTTTACCAGTAGTGCCGCCAATTTCAAACCACGGCGGCATTTGTGGATTATTTCCTACCACTAATGCTGCTGATTTCAAACCACAGCGGCATTTGTGGATAATTTTCTACTAGTAATGCCGCCACTCCCACGCGGCGGCGGCGGCATTTGCAGATTATTTCTACCGCTAATGCCGCCAATTTCAAACCACGGTGGCATTTCTTGTGAATTATTTTCTACCAGATACGCCGCCAGCACTTGCACGCGACAGGGCCATGGCAGATTATTTTCTACCAGTGATGCCGCCAATTTCAAAACACGGCGGCATTTGCGGATAATTTTCTACCAGTAATGCCGCCACTTGTTGCACGCGCTGGTAGAACATAATCTGAAAAATGCCGCCGTCGGTGATAACATGGCCCAATTTTGTGCAACTGCGGTATTATATAAAAGGCCTGACATAAAATGTTTGCCATACACCTATGGGACAAGATCACTTCACCCACACCAACTCGAAACTTTTGATTTCTTCACTTTGCCGACAGGGCATGAAGAAAACAATCCACCAACGGCGGTGGTTTCTCGGATGCCAGGTTTGCCTTTTAATCAGAAATAAGCTTGTCAAGAGCTTCCTCACCCGCTAGTCCACGTTGTTGGCAGAATTTAGATGCTGCAACAATACTCACTACTAGCTACTAGCTAGCTCCTTTACTCATGGCATGAAGATGTCGTATCATGGATTGTAGAACAATGAATCTGCTGGGAACTTGTCTTGGTGGTAAAAATGTGATCTAACAAATCACTACAATCACTATCCGCTTTGGATTTGATGAGCCATGCATCATCGTCATCATCATCATCATTGTAATCCTCACCACTGCCACCATCATGACAGTCATCACTTGATTCACGCTGCAAATGTACTTCTTGGGACTGAAGATAGGAGCATTTGTTGAACTGTGCTTTAGGGCAACCATCACCTCATCTCTTGAGTAGTTTATTACCCGGTTGATCACTGATGCACAACAAAATGAGGAAACTGTGTGGTCATAAATCTTTTCTGAAATGGTAGGTCCTTTGCACTCATTTGCTTCCTAAAATTGAGTCCAACTCTCTTTTTATGTCAGCCTCAGTGGATGAGCAATCCTGGACATTCTTCATTGCAGAGTACAAATACATTTTCCACCAACGAACTGAAATGTCATGGTGAGTGATCACGGACTTGGCTGCATAGTACATCTTTACATGTACCAAATGCTGCCAAACCATGCCGTCGCATTCAAAGTACTTGCAGTCACACATCAGACAACCACAACGCTCCAAAGAATGCAAAGTAACAGTGTACACTCTATGAAAACGGGGAACCAATGAATGCGCCTCCCGTTCAACTGACCTGACAACAAGCCACCTGTCTTTGCTTGTTCTCCAAGAGGCATAGTTCTTGCACTCCCAAAAAGCAAATTTAGCTTCCAATAACAGGGACACATGCGTATGCTGTCTGGACGCTACTCAGTTGCTATCCAGATTTTGATTGTGATAAGAATGTCACTGCAGTACTGCGGGTGCTTAACCTGCTGCGAGGGTATCAGGAGGAAAAGTGGTTGACCAAGTTGAATACACAGGTGTACCAAATCAAAGTGATATGGTTCCGTTTGATCTCCATGCTATCTGTTGTAACAAGAAGTTAGCTGTTTAAGGAACCAAGGCAACCCTGGCAGAGAGAATCATAGAAGCAGAGGGGGCTATAGAAGAGCCAAGCAACGAGGATTGCATGAGTGACTGTTCTCTTTGTCAAAACAAAGGATTGTTACCACGTTGATTCTAGCGCGGCGTTCGAGAAAACCCTTTGATCAAAATTGTGAACTAAGAATGACATTAAAACGTCAAGTATAGAAGAGAGAACAAGTAGGGCTGGAGTAGATTGATTTCGCAGATTCTAAGTCCATGCTTAGACGATGTGATTCAGACCTCCTGAGGAGTGTGAATAAATTGGTGTACAGTACCTGAATCCAATCGATTACGATCGGATAAATCCTCGAAATCGGATGTCTTGGTTGATGTGTGGAAGTGTTTCTCATTGGCGGACGCCTTCTTCGTTTGTCCGACCTCGTTGTATCTCGAACGTTATGTTTATATATATATATGTCATATGTCTATATTCGTGTGTATTCGATTTGACAATCAACTATCGGATCGGTACAGTAGCGAGTAGAGCGCCGGTTGAAGTATTTTTCAAACACAGTCGGATTGGATGGACTTCAATCCCAGTTGACACGATACGGTAACTGTCCGACAGTATCCGGTGACAACCGAAACAACACACATCGGTGTACCGATGACTTCTTTCTTTAGGCGTGGAAGCGGAATGCTAATGCTGAATGACAACTTTCTGATAGTGGATCCTAGTAGCAGCAGTCGTTGACTGACTCCGACGTGACACTGCAATTCTACGCGTCAAAATTGGATGCAGTATCATTTCCATTTTGCATTCGAAATGAAATACAACGCCAACAATTTATCATGTTAAATCATGTGTAGCTCCTGTATCCTTCAAACTGCAAGTCGGTTGTAGGTGCTCCTTCAGAAACACATTCCAACGTGGTAGATCTGAAGGTGTCGTTGGTCTGACCCATTGACCATCTCCTTCCCAAGACTCTTCCGCCAGCAGGCTTCGCTGTCGTTTCCCAACCGACACGGTCACTGCTAGATCTGAGCATACCTCCATTTCTTGAAAGAACTGGAGAATCCTCGTTCACCCAGTATGTCTGCATCTCTCCTTTCCCTTTCACGTTAATAGAACCGCGACTCAGGAGTTTTATCTCTGGAATCTGCACACGTAGCAACTGTGCCGTCTCTTGTGAACAATGAATGCGGTTTGCAAGGGAGTGGCATTCCATGCGAGAGGCGGTGTTAACAGTATCGCCGAAGAGGCAGTAACGAGGGTTGCGCGAGCCAACCACGTTGGCTACAGCTGGTCCAGAGTGTATCCCGATCCGAACGTTGACATAGCCCTTTGATGGATCGTCGAGGTCGATCAATGTTTCGTTCGCAGCCGTCAACGCATCAACTGAAAACTCAGCGATTCGTTTGGCATGATCATCTTGGTCCTTTATCAAGTTGGTGACGGCCATATAAGCGTCACCGATTGTTTCAACCTTGAAGATATCATACTGGCGCGACAGTTCGTCGAATCTACTGTATAGGCGGTCCAACATATCCGAAACTTTGATCGGAGGCAGTGACGACGAAATACGGGTAAACCCAACAATATCGGAGAAGAAAATGGTTACCATGTCACGCAACTCTGGCTCAACCTTGCGACCGTTTCGCAGCGCTTCGACTATGTGACGCGGGAAGACGTCGTGAAGGAGGATATCCGTCTGCTTAGCCTTCTTTGCCTGCATTGAATAGCGAGTCTCGCCCGGTTCTACACTGGCCAGCTCCAAACTTTTCAATCGAATATCCAGCTGTTCGAAGGTAGGGCGCATCACCGGACACGATCCAAGGCACGCAGTCATGAGACCAACTATCTCTGGTGGACAAGATGGAGGAATTGGTGGACGTTTGTTGACGTTTGGATCTGCCACGAGCGTTAGTACCTCGTCGTAATCCTCTCCTTCATACGGATCTCGCCGAGAATAAACTTCGTAAAGTATGACACCGAAGGAATAGACGTCGGAAGCAGTGGTATTCAAACTTTCACCACGCAGAAGCTCCGGCGCCATCCAATACGGAGTTCCAATGGCTCCCTTCGCTTGCTTTTTCAAAGAAAGTCCGAAGTCAGCAACCTTTGCGCGGAACCTTCCATCGACGAGAATATTTTGGGCCTTGAGGTCGCCGTGAATGACTTGCGTATCTGCTGCGTGCAGAAACCGCACGCCTTGGGCGACGTCTCTAAGGATCGGCAGAATGATGTCTGCATCAATAGCCATCGTCTCGTTGTGAAGTATGTCGTGAAGAGACCCGTGGTCCATGTATTCTGTGAAAATGTTTAACATTGGCGATGGTTAGCTACAGAACAACAACACCCAACGACTTCGGCGGCAGGAAAAGGACTGTCGTGTGAACCTACCCATGATGAGCATCGGGTCTTCCTTTTTGTTGATAACAGCGCCTATGGAATTGTAATCAGGAAAGGGTGAGAACATGACACGCACGAGAATGTCCGGGGTCTCGATGCTTACCCATGACGGTTGTGATGCAAGGATGCCTCAACGACGACAGATGTCGCATCTCGGCTATAAAACGAGATCTGCGACGTGAAAAATCGTCTTGCGGTATTGCCAACCGATAGTTCGGCAGGAGGTTGGATTTCGATCCCGATTGCAACCGTGATCTACCGTTGACACTGCCGCTTGATCGTCGAGAGCCATGATCAGACTGAGTGGTATGATCCAATAAGCCGGATTCAATGCAAACGCGTTCTTTCCCCGAATCAGAACCAGATCTAAACCCTACTGAATTCTCACTATCCTCGGATTGTTGTAGGGGCACTGCGATGCGCTTCACTGCAACCTGCGTCCCCCGGTATTCGGCCAAGAATACTATCCCAAAGGTTCCACGCCCTATGACTGTTGGTGGATCGTCAAAGTGCAGCTCTGAGAGTTTGACCTTCCACAGTGCGTCAGTACGTCGACGCCTGCGGTCAACATAGAATATCACCAAGATAATGGCCACCAACACAGAGGGCACCAACGCGGCAGTCAGCAAGGCCATGGAATCGCCAGTTTGCGCAATGTCAACGTAGACTGTGACATCGAGGTCAAAGTCGGCCGTGGAAGTGAAAGCAGTATCACAAGCTTTGACTTTGTTGGTTACAACAATGGTTTCTTTCATTTCAAACGAATTTGGGTTCTGCACCGTGACACTGATCGTGGCCTTGGTAATATTGTCGTATAGAACCACTCGGCTTGGAGTGAATGACACATTGAGATGTGTCGTCGACGCTAGCATCGGCTCGATCCACACAGCACCACGCAGGGGTGCGGATCCTAGCGATAAATCGAACTCCGCTGAAAGGCCATTTTTCGCTGAGATCAACAATTTTTGTACTGAGACAAGTACACGAGCATCGTCCAGCACATGCCTCGCTCTGGCTACACGACCTGACGTCCACCCTGGTAAGGTGCCCTTCTCGTCGCCATACTGATCAGGGGTCGGGGTGACAGTGCCATTGGTGGCCAATAAATAGCACAGACTTTCTGCGTTTTTCCAGCGTCGGTCGAACGAGAAGAATTGGCACCCGTCGTGGATCGTACAATACTCAGCGCATTTTTCGGCGGATTCCGCGGCCTCGGCCATAAGATTTGAACTTGGACTAATCAGAGCCAACCGCTCACCAAGGTAGTATTGGACGAAATCCTCGTACACCGCATCAGCCCCAATCACGTCGTCTTTCATTTCACAGAACGTTAAACCCTCTGCTGGCTCTACCAGATCCAAATGCGCGCCGATTCCACAGCAAACGTCCAAAAACGAAGTTGAGGAGTCTATGATAACGTTGTTGAGCATTCCAATCGCGTCCGTTTCTCTATCCTGCCTTGATTCATCCTCCTCAATTAATACTTTGCGGAGCGATGGAAAATCAGTCACATTTTGGAGCCCCATGTGTCGCAAGCTCGATGGCAGCCTCAACTCCTCTAAAGCACCTGTCACTGAGGCAAGAGCACCGGTTCCCAGTAAAGTCAGATTGGGGTTGCCTCGCAAATCCAACACACGTGGTGTCCATGCTTTGGATGAGAATGTCTTCGGCGGTATTAGAAGATTTTTGTCCCTGCAGTCGATGCTTTGTTCTGACTCGTTGCATTCGCAGCGCTCGCAGAAATCGCCACGTTTGGCACTATCGTCAGCCCAACACGCGGTGAACCTAGATAGACCAGTCGTTGAATCAATGATTTCGGTGGAATCTGGATTGATAGCTGAGCTCAGATAGCAATCTTGCCCATTTGATAAAGCGTATAGGCATTCCGAATCAACATCGCAAATCTCTCCGCATTCGCCGCCTTTGAACTCGACCCAGAGAAGGTTATCCTGGCCTGTAATGTCGAACATGAAGCCCGGCTCGACGACGCATCGCGGGGAACCAGCAATGTCATTTCCACTCTGGCTTCCACTGTCATCGAAAGTAGCCTTGAGCTTTCGCAAGGCAACTTCGCCCTCCACAAGTGACCCAATCCCCCCTTGCGAGTCGACATTCACCTCGAAACGGAAGCCCTTTATTATGTCAGAGTTAAAAGCGCCATTTCCAACGATACCGCTCCAGCCTGTAAGCCAGAATGGACTTGCCGCATCGGTCGACCCCATCAACGGTACAACGATAATACCAGTCCTGGAATCTGACGAATCATCGTCCAAACAGTAGTGGAAAGAATAGAAGGCTTCGAAAGTAGTACTCGCGACTGGGTGGCACTCTGCTGTGGCATTACTCGCTTCGTGAAGGATGATTCGAAGGTGTGCTCGTCCGGGCGTCGATGCCGCGCGCATCACTTCGTAATGCAAAGATATCGCAGTGGCTTGCGACAGGTTGTAATAAGCGTTTCCCGGAGAAACATGATCGAAGCCTACGAAGCCTCCCCAAATCTCAGCTTGCTCGATTGTGTAATTTATGGTCATGGTTGAATTGCCGAGTAGCACTTCAGTGGCGTTCTTAGACAGCGTTGACTCAAAGTACTCTTCTCCCCAAACGGCATCAGCCACGGCGTCTCGGAACGAACCTGCCGTCAGGAGTGCTGAGCCAAAAAGATCTTCTCCCCCAACGCAGGATATCTGGTCAATGACGAGGATACCCTCGCTCACTCTATCGACTGCAGTCGCGTCGTCCATTGCCAACTCAATCTGCCACCCCTTGATGCGGTCTAGGTCGAGAATACCATTTCCCTCCAGGCCAGACCATTTCGCTCGACTAAAAATTGAGGTTGTTGTTTGGGCGCCTTCATCAAGGCTGATCCGAAGTTCTTTCCATTCAAGGTCCATCTCTGAAGTCCCATTTTCAACTGAAAGGCGACCAGAATCCAGGATGTAGTGGTCAGAGTAGTAACGTTCAAGGTTCTGCGGAACAGTACAGTTGCCTTCACAATCGCTGTCATCCAGCAACACCACTCGAAGGTGTACACTCCCCGTCAGCGACTGAGGCTTAAGAACTTTGTACCAGAGTGATAGGTGAGTAGCACCTATGCAGGAGTGGTGTGTAAGCCCGTCGAGGATGTGGCCAAAGCTCTTCAACCCTCCCCCATCTTGGGTCATTGAAATATAATATTCCACCCGAAGCGCCGAACTCCCAAACTGGATGCCATTGTCTGTGAGTGTTATGTTCAGTCCATTGTCATTCCTGTCGTTCCGTGGTGACCAACATTGGAACGCCGACTCGAATGGTTCGATAACATAGAAGATCTCAGAGCCTAGAGCTGAAGCACTGAAGAAGAGAATGCAGACATATGAAAACATCAAGCAAGCACTCAACATATTTGAGGGAATGCAACTACTATTCGATCTCAGATGTAGATCATCTAGATCTCAACTCTTGGAGTGTAGAGAGTAGAGTAGTTGAGTCAAGTTTCGAACACGAAGAAAAAAGTACTGTACGAGAATTAGTACGTCCCAATCGGGAGTCGGGAGTCGCGAGGGTGACCGAAGAATGTATGCATGAAGTACGAAAGCTATAAGGCAAAATGTCTGATTCGTATATGCCACGACAGAACCCGTTCGCGACATTTCAATTGCATAATCCACTTTTGTTCCCTCTATATGTCATACCGTTTGCTGGGAAAGAATAATCGTGAACTTGTTCCCGATTAGTATGCAGCATTTCGCTGTATGCAGATGTTACACCCGGAGTAATCTTGTTAGAACTGGGCGGATAAAATTCTATTCCGATGGACAGAGTACGTATTTCTAGTACTTGTAGTACGAAGGAGTCTACCGGTGGAGTATTGGAGTGCTATGCATATGGTAATAGACGACAAATGACCGACAAGGTACCGTGTGTATGTTTCCACTTCGACAGATGTTGATGTGTGTGATCCACCCGATGTTCCTAAAATCCAATAATGAACGAGTGAAAAGTCATAAACAGAAATTTTCGAACTGGAGTGGATAATTAATCCTTTAATATTTAACAATTGGAAGCCAGCTAAATTTCTCGGAGGAATGCGCTCATCTGGCTTCATCGAAGTATGCATAGCATCCGAATCTCCCTATGAGTTCATCCTACTCTATGTAGGTTGGATATTCCGGAGCACTCCGTATTGTAGCACGAAAGAAAGTGGATGATGGACCTTGAACCTTGACGCCGTTTTGGAAGCAGCCAGAAGCCGCATTCCCGCAGAAAAACGTCGGATCAGACGTCGAGACGTGATTTCGATTGCGTATGCCGTATGCCGGAGGCACCAAGCTGCTACAGTACTCGCTATTGGTACCATGTAGCTGGTAGTCGCTACTGTACCAGTACTCGGCTCCAAGAACCCAGAATGCAACGCGCATATTCATACCGGTCAACAAATCCCACCGAATTGGTATTTTTTGTACCAGGTACTACTAGTACCGTAGAGCGGATGCCTACTACAGTAGCTTTTCCCGCCTAAGTGTTGGAGATCTACTGTTGTGACTCTGTCACACTGTCACTTGTACTTACTGTAAGGTTAAATACCATACGGTAATACTGTAGGCAATCCTTTGTTTTTCTTAGTCTGTCTGTGACACATTCCAGTAGTTCTGAATCAGAACTCTCAGTCCTGCGACCATGGTCACAATTTGAATTGTGTTGTCCTGGTTTTCCCTAAGTATTCAAATTATTTGTGTTGTCAATTTTATTGACAACACAACTTTTACTATGGACAACAACAGCACAACTCAAACACCACTCAACAAGTGGGACTACCTAAGGCAACATAACATTTGTGAGACTCCAACTAGTATTGGAGATCTCACCTTCATTTTTCACCTTAATTGTAGCTCATAGGTCATAGGTCATCAGTCCATTACAGGTTCCTTGGTCCTTGTGTGAGGAGTCTATTGCTGCTGATGCAATGATACAGATCTCAACCAACAATGGTTGCTCCAGATGGCTGCTGCTTGGCTCCTGTTTGGATGCCCAGTTTTGTACGTGAACGCGGTTTCGTGAGTAACTGTGAGGACGTGGCCTTGTTCTGTTCTTGCGACCATCCGTCTACCCTGCCACTGACCGTGTACGGTGAGGGTTGTAGAATCCAAAATCCGAGTGTACTACAATTTTGAGGAAACCTATTTTTGAAATGCTTTAGCTCACTTTTGCACGGTAAGTGGTATTCTCTTATGCGGCTTGTAGATGCGTTATTCCACCTGTAACGACTGCGGCCAATTGAGCAGTCAATAGCACCATAGGTACGGAGTGCTTGAATAATGGAGTACTACTGTACCCAAGTAGGCATCAGCCAGAGTACTTATTTTTGTTTCTTCATCTCGTTTTTATTACACTATCATAGCACTTGCACAACAGCACCTCTCGCACTACATGTGACATGTGCGATGGAAAGAAGTGGAACTGATACCTGCACCCCCGGTGAATGACATTCAGAAGATTGCCATCAAGAAACGAGACGGAACCACTCATGCTCCCTTATTAGGACAACACAATTCTGGTAAGTGATGAGGGAGGTGCTGGATTGGGAACATCAGACTTTGCCATCCCACCGATGAATGCTCCAGTTCATGGAGAAGCAGAAGGGGCAAGTCTTGTAAGACCAACAGCCTGCCTTGCAGCCAGCAGTTCCGGACCGACGTTGATTTTCACCTTGAGGTACAATGTAGTACAGCCAGGTAAATGTCAATGAAGTTGACAAACAAAATGCTACTACTACTAATTGGGATATTGCTTCTGCAGACCGGGCAGAAATGTCCTGACCTTCTTCACAAAGAAAGTCAGTCAATCTTGACCAGATAGTGCCTGAAAAACACACCAGGACAGTGCTACCAGTCCACAGCAATTCTTCCAGCATTGCCACACCAAGATGCCCGTTGGTCTCAGGTCTCTGAAGCAGGCAAATTACAGCACATTGCAATTGATTCTTTCAGCTTGCTATGGTGATGTTGCCTCAAGATGAGCCTTGAAAGAAGGGGGAAGGGTGTGGGATTTTTGATCTATGAGCACTGTATGCCACAGTGGGAGATCCGATGACATCATCAGATTTGGAACAATCTTTTCCGTTGGATCATATAAAATGGTGCATCGGTTCTCATGGGATATCATGCAAGGTTTCATGAACTTTATGACTTTTGATACAATCAACATCGGAGGTATGGAGCTGATTCCCAATGGATCACATTGAATTCAAAATGGTTCATAACATTTGAAACAGCACTTTGTTCGAAATTAAAATGATGGAGATGGTGGCAATTGATGACAATAGTCTAGGGTAGTATGGATCAAATCACTTTATTAGTTAAATCTACTATTGCCAAAATCTAAGTGACTTGGTAATGTGCAGTAGGATAGACTTATCAGCAGGTTCATTGCTTGTGTCCATATGTTTACTAGTACCAGTACCTGATAATGAGCATCACGGTGATGAGGTTCCATCTCTTGTTGACAGTAAAATGAATATTACCTCTGGATGGATCACATCATATAGAGTGTATGGGATGATATGGCCATACTCTTGTACCATATACCCGTGGTTTCTACGTGGTGGTATATTCATATTGATGCATACATCAATAAATGCATGTCATCACAAGTCACACTCCGCCCTTTCTATTCAAGAATACACCAAACAACATTGATAATCAGGTGCTATCAGTACCCTGCATGAGCCAGATGTGCTGGTTGGGGAAGGAATGAGTCAAGGCAAAGCACCTTCAGCATGGAATCGTGGAAAGTGGTATGATGCAAACATGCAAACCAAGATCCATTTGTGATGATTTCAAGAATAATAAATGATTTGTCACTACTACTGCTGAGAGTGCCAGCATGTATCACATCAATTATGAGGTAGCTAGGAGATCTCTTAACAGTGTGAACCAGCATACTCTCAAGCCTAATTGCCGCCTGAGGAACTGCAAAGCTGTTTCTTCTTCGGTGATGTCCACACACTGTCCCACTAGAGCTCAGAGTGATGATAGTTCAACAAAACTGCCTGGTTTCTGGATTGTTTATTCCATTGGTGATTGTATAGAACAATGTATTTACAATCTTGCCTGCAGCCTTGTCGTGCTTGAAACCTGTACACTTACAAGGATTGATCCATCCCCACTCCCACAGAATTTGTTATAATCATTGTTAGAGTGCGACTGGCATGCTCGATGGGATTCTGGGTACGGAAGATGACCTTCTAGACGTTATGAAATAACGTTGTAGTAGCCGTTCTATGTTTCCAATAACTCCTGAAATGTCTGACGACTATAAGGTTCAGAAGAAATTCCTCATGTCCCAGCACCATACACCGCATACACGAGTACAAGTACTAGTAGTAATACAGTACTGGAATACCAAGAGATAACATCGGTCCTCGTCCGTTCCCAAGATTTTTTTTTAGGGGAAATTACAATTTAGTCCTTTTTTTAAAATTTTTCAAAGTAGTACAATGACTTACTATATTAGAATGTCGCTTTTTACTATTTAGTACAAATACGTTTGCACTTACAATTTAGTCCATTTCTTTTGCCCACTTTTTACAATTTAGTCCATAATCACCAAAAATCCAATTTCCACGCCTGCCATCTTCACTTCTCACGAAATGAATGGTACCCCGTCCTGTAGAAGACATCAAAATGAGCATCATTGCCGTCGCATAACAACTCCAAAACGGGGATCTCCAGGAAACAACTGAGTTCGCGCATGACGAGAAGGCTTTCGTAAAGACAACATTGCCAAGAAGTTTGGTTTGAGGGGAGCGAGTGGTGTGACAGATGAGAGTGCAAAGATTTTTTCCATTTTCTGTGTTCGATGCAGTTGCCTCCAAACAATGAAGTCAACGCTACTGTGTATGAGGCAGTACGTCAAACACTGTTGTCGTGCACACCTGAAATTTGGTAACACCACAATGAGATCATGAACAAAGAGCCATTTATGCAACAGACCTCTGTAGTCGGAAATTATGACCACGATCAATATCATTCATTAGTGTAAAGTTCTGAATAGTATAAGTGAGATGTGAACACATTGGAAATGAAATGTTTGAGGAAAATGCGACGGCAATGATGCTCATTTTGATGTCTTCTACAGGATGGGGTACCATTCATTTCGTGAGAAGTGAAGATGGCAGGCGTGGAAATTGGATTTTTGGTGATTATGGACTAAATTGTAAAAAGTGGGCAAAAGAAATGGACTAAATTGTAAGTGCAAACGTATTTGTACTAAATAGTAAAAAGCGACATTCTAATATAGTAAGTCATTGTACTACTTTGAAAAATCTTTAAAAAAAGGACTAAATTGTAATTTCCCCTTTTTTTTAATGTGGGACGAAGGAACGAATCTTCCCTTCTCAGAACTGCTCCGTCCTATCTGCATCGTCGCCCACGGCAGACGAAAGTTCCGATCCAGTATCCAACCTTCGTTGTGTGACAAGATTCGAGAACATCTAAAAGCAAAGTATCGCAAACTTTCATCAACCCTTCGAATCAAATTGAATCCAATATCAAACATCACCCATCAACTATCATGCAGAACTCATCTCGCGATGCCACGGCATTCGTTGCTACAATTGCGGTGGTCGCTGCATCTGTTGTATCAACGTACGTCTTGACGAACTATTATCGCGATCTCAAGGATACCAAGAAACGTTTGGAGGAATACGAAGCAATGGTTGCTCAGCGTGAAAGGGCACTAGCGGCTCAGAAGGCCAATAAGGAACCGTCCGGTAAGCTTATCGACGACGTGACCATCGACAAGGTCTTCCTCTGGGAAGTCGAGAACCTTGGACATCGATTTGCTCCAGAAGGAGGCGACATGGAGAATACAATGAAATTGGGCGGTGCCATGATGCCTCGTTCGCGATTGGTTTCTGCTCTGGGATTCGGTGCGACACCCGAACCCCTTTCGGTCAACGCCTACAACAAGCTCATATCCAACCACGAATGCGTCCTCTCGGACCTAGTGCGAAAGCCAGGACAGAAGAACACGCACACACGAGCGTTTGTCCGTGCCGGACCGCGAAAGCACTTGCACTTTGACCCGGCCAACGTCAACGCAGCGATCGTTACCTGTGGAGGTCTTTGTCCCGGCCTCAACAACGTGGTGCGGGAGATTACCAATTCCTTGTGTCAGCTTTACAACATTGGTGGCAAGGTTTATGGGATCCGGGGCGGTTTCCGTGGATTTTATGATCCATTATTGCCACCTATAGAGTTGACTCCTTTCATCGTAGAGGATATTCATCACCAGGGAGGAACCCTGCTGGGGTCTTCAAGGGGAGGTTTCGATCTTGAAAAGATTATTGGATTCATCAGGCACAAAAGGATCAATCAGCTTTACGTAATCGGAGGAGACGGTACTCATCGCGGTGCCTTTGTGATTTATGAGGGCTGCATGGCGCAGGTGAGTTTTATGCTTCTTATTCATGCATTTCGAATAATGTCTCTAACACACCATCGCAATGCTCCAGGGAATCAAAATTGCAGTTGCAGGAGTCCCCAAAACTATCGACAATGATGTCGATCACATCGATCGCTCGTTCGGATTCTCCACGGCCGTGGAAGGAGCTCAAGCTGCGATTCGATCTGCAAAGACCGAGGCCGTGTGCAATCTTCCAAATGGCATTGGTATTGTAAAACTCATGGGTCGCTCTGCAGGCTTCATCGCTGTCCATGCGACCATGTCATCTGGAGATGTAGACTTGTGCTTGGTCCCTGAGGTTCCTATTGTCCTGGAGGGAGAGAATGGTTGTCTGCCTCACCTCAAGCGTCGAGTGGCGCAACAGGGATACGCAGTTGTTGTTGTCGCAGAAGGCGCTGGCGAGGAACTCCTTGGGGAGTCTGCCGAGAAGGATGCCAGCGGGAACAAGAAGTTGCCCAAGATTGGCGAATTTCTTCAGGAGAAAATCACAGAATACTTCCAGCAAAATGGGGAGACGGCTACTGTCAAGTACATTGACCCGTCATACATGATTCGCTCCATTCCTGCCAACGCAGCCGACTCCCTCTACTGCATGCAACTGGGTCAGAATGCTGTTCACGGAGCAATGGCTGGATTTACTGGTTTCTCGGTCGGACTCTGCAACAACCGCATGGTACTCTTGCCTATTCCTGATCTCGTCGCGACTTCTCCGCGGAATATGAACCCTCGTGGACGTACCTGGGAACGAGTTCTGGCCGTCACTCGCCAGCCCAACACCGTCAAACCCAGAGAACCTGGTGAAAAGGTTTATGACTCACATGCGCCCATGTTGCGATAGCTTTTGCCTGTATCTTGACGAATTGCATAAGGCCGTGGGCTGTTGTTGCTTTCTGTGCCCTCACAACGATGTGGAAGTCCTTTCTATCAAGTAGCAAGTCGTTATGTTAGGATATTATTTCTAATTTTGCCTCTAGTGTCTATCCTCTTACGGGGTTGACTCCCGTAGGTGCCAACCGTCGATACGTTTCTTCTTGTCTTTGACAATGTGGACTCCTACCTTGCCCAAGCTCCTTAAAACTTTAGAAGGTTACATTGTTTAGATTGGGGAATGCTCAATGTTGACTGTTTGTTATTGAGTTGTTAAACAATCTGTTGCACCTCCATCAGATTTCATGCAACTAAGGTAACAATGCCCAAACATGATGATGCTCGTTGTCTGCGAGGAACAAGAGAGTAGGCAAAAGCCTGCGCCCCCGGCGATTCGGAAGGAACGCCAAACGAAGCTTGTTCGCTGGATTGTTGTTTCAGTTGATTCAGTTGAATCGACCAGCAACATTTTGCTGTGAGTGTAATCACCGCAGCAGATTATGAGCTTGGAGGGGGATTATTAGAGGTATCAGTTGAATTTGAGAGTGGATAGCAGTTCCTTGGAAAGCTCAGGCTTGAGTGTTTTGTTCACTCCAAAGTTTCATTGTGAATTTGCAGGTGAGGGAATGGAGTACAATTGGACATTTGCAAAAACCAAAATGAGGATGGCCTTAATTTGTGAGAAGAAAGGAGATGTGAGGGATTCATGAAAAGGTGAAAGACACATTGCTGTGCCCTTGACTTTGACCATTGGTTTGTCAAGGGAGAATTGATTGAGATCCAATAAACATACCATATCATGATTGTTGATAATGAGTCATTCTATTGTGAGAACTGTGAATGTGTAAGAGATGAAATGCACTGAGAACAAGGATAATTTGACATCCAGAATGACATCCACTATAGAACTTATTGAACAAATGTTGCATTTGCACCACAATGTACCTTGGGCATGTTGATGGCGACAGGCCATACGCAATTTCGAAAACCAAAGCTGTGTCTCAAGTTTACATCAAATTTTTGTCTGTCAAAGGAAGGGCCTACGAACATGTCATGATTCTGTACGCGACGAGGAAAAGATGTTGTACCTGGTACCTGGTCCACGTACCTTAGATTACATATACCACAAGTAAGGTCATGCTGGTGATGACTCCAAGCCTTCAAGTGGTGAATAAAATGTTAAGAGCCTAAGCAGGTTTATTGAGCTAAATTTCTTTACTAGTATCACACACTTTTTCGAAGGGTTTCAACTCTACACCTGATCCCTTTTATCTAATTCAGAATTCAGAACTTCAAGTCCGATCCAGCCAAAAGCAGGTGTTATTTGCGAACGTCTAAACGAAGGCAATGACAGCACTCGCACCAAGAAGTCACAGCAATGAATAATATTGCGATATTACATGAACGATAACATACACTATGTGAATATGTGTGCATACACTTCGAAAAGTACAAGTACTTCCGGAGTATACAGCGTACACAGACGGGTAGGCGATTTCATTGCATGACTCCATTGCATGATTGCCCCGTCGTTAAGCCATTAGTTCAATCCTTCTCATTTCGACGAGAAGCGCATCAATCGCCTCGTTATAGCTATAGCAAGCTCCTTCGTTGGTGCCCATCGGTTTTGTCTAGTCGTTTCGTTGCGCTACTCGTTGGATCCTCCTCTTCGCCACAACAAGCGAATCGATGGACTCGTCATCGCTCCAGTCAGCCCCTTCGTTGTCGATTGAGACATTTTGTTCTCCTTCCAATCCGCCGAGATGCAATGAGCTATCGAGGTAAGATGACGCAAAAAATAGGACATCATCACGGCTCAACTGGTCGAGCCCTTCTCGATCGCACAGACGGTGACTTGCGCTTGTGAAGTGGGTGATCCTTCCACCGAGTGCACTTGCGTTTGGTGTGGTATTGCACGCTGCTGACATGACGCAAGGCATTACCACGTACCTCGAGCATTGATTGTGGCCTGCTCCTGAAACGCAAGTCTTCTGGGTTGGGGGCGCGAAACAGATGCTTCCCTGGTCACATCCCGGTCGGCGCTTTTTCATACGGAGTGGGGATTGTGTGCCATCTGAAGCATTCACCCGTGCTGCTGATGGATCCGATTCCATGGTAAATGTAGAATGATTCTCGTTCATTTCTCAAGACTTCGGTTGTACTCCACAAATTTGTGTTCAGATAATTATTTGTAGCTTTGTTGAAGTAACACGGCGGCAGGCTTTTCTATACGTTCTCTGCAATCTGTTTTGACCTTTACAGACATCCGGATCTCATCGAACGAGCATACTCCGGCTACTCCGAATTGGTACATTCTTGCTCTGTGCTGTGAAGTTTCGGTTCCAACAAGGATGCCACTCGCACTTTTGCTGTGCTGACGTGTGACTTCAACCGAAGGCTGGTTGACACGGGTCACCTGTCGATCGACAGCTGCTATTGAAGGACATCAGGAAGTCTACTTAGGCTATAGCTTACCGTTGATAAAAACTGAACTGTTCGGAACAGTTTCGTTTTCTTGTTCTATGTCTGAACTGCGAGTTTCTTAAGCCCTTAGAGTACCACTTACAGACTTACAGTATGCAGTAAGAACCAAATACCTCTTCACAGGCAGCGCAAAGAAGAAATTTCACCTTGCGAACGTATGTCTTGCGAACATTTTTTTTGTCAAAAAAGAACATTGAGCAATGACTATGCGAGTGTCGAAGATATCAGCGGGAGCAATCTTCAACTGGGTGGTGATGAGTGGCACGACGCAGGGAATCAGGCATCCGAAACGTTTTTGTCACCGTTTTTCGTAATAGATACTCATTCTGTATACTCGTATATAACTGTACCACTACGAACTATGAAGATTCAACATATTCCAGTACGAGTACTTGTACTCCTTTACATCAAATACAGTACTCAATCGAATACAGGACAGCAGGACAGGCGACACCCGTGTAGCGTGTACACGTAGCGTGTAGGGGGGAAATGAGACATGTGTTGACATGTTACACTAAAATCCTGCCACCGTACAGCGTTAACGATTAGCAATCTCGCATTCACCTTATTCCTTTCTAATAGGACTCTGCCATACCCGGTAGATACCACCAGCTTCGATACCATACATGTAATTGGTACTCGGGGTATAGGTATCACGGTTCGCAGAGTCCTCGACATCAACATGACGACAATGACGACCCAACTGAAGCGCAAAGTTGCCGTTGCTATGAGTGGTGGTGTCGACTCTGCGGTTGCCGCTCTCCTCCTCCAAAACAACCCGATCAATGAAGTCGTCGCCCTGCACATGACGAACTGGAATCCTCAGGATGAAGAAAACTCACCTCATCAGGGTTGTCTCGAGCAAGACGAGAAAGACGTGGTCGCAGTTTGCCAACATTTGTCCCTGCCTCTGCACAAGACATCGTTTGCGGCCGAATACTGGACTGGTGTCTTTGAACCTTTCGTCGACGAAATAGCCGCTGGATATACGCCTAATCCGGACGTGCGTTGCAACTCGGTTGTCAAATTTGGTGCCATGAAGAAGTATGCTCATGACCGACTAGGTGTCGATTACATTGCGACTGGTCACTATGCCAGGCTATGGAATACTGACCTTGAGCCAATACAAGATGTTGAGCTTGCAATCGAAGAGCATAGTTGGCTATATGCATGGGGTGGAGTGGACAACCCCTTGTTACTGGCGGGTGTTGACAAAACAAAGGATCAGTCGTACTTTCTTGCTGGTGTTCAAGGGAGTAACTTCAGAAATGTTTTGTTTCCTCTTGGGGATTTCATGAAAACCGGTGAACAGACTGCAGTGCGGACTATCGCACATGAGGCTGAGCTACCGAACGCCTCTAGACGCGAATCGATGGGCATTTGCTTTGTTGGCAAACGCCGATTTGGGTCGTTTATTTCCCAATACCTTCCGTCTGTACCGCCGCCCGGAAATTTTATTGACGTGGACACTAGGAAAATTGTGGGTCAACATGCAGGTTCTCTTCTCTATACTGTGGGTCAAGGTGCCAAGATCAGCGGTGCCCCACAGAAATGGTTTGTCGTGGGGAAGGATACCAACCACAATGTTCTGGTATGTGCAGGGACGCACCACCCGGCTCTGTATTCAGATGAAATGGTTATTCACGAGTTGGTGTGGATTGGAGGTGATCTTCCCCAGCCTTTGCAAAACGGCGGCCGACTACGTTTACACTGTCGTATAAGGCACTTGCAACCCCTCATTCCCTGTGAGATGACTATAGTTGAGGGATCGTCGTCGTTTCTCGTTCGTATGGATTGTCCAGCGCGTGCCATTACGCCTGGACAAATGGCAGTATTTTACGTCGGCGATGTTTGCTTAGGAGGAGGAGCCATCGCTGAGCGAGGTGGTTCGTACCACGAACGTGGACTTGATCTACCGACGTCACTCCATCCGGCGGGGCATAACGACTTGAGCGTACTCACTCCATAGTTGTCTTGTTTTTCTACATTTCATAAAAGTACCAAGATGTGGACGAGTTATAGTTAATACTCTTCATCCTCATCCTTCCTAAACATGGCGCCAGCTGCTGACCCAATCATGAGAATCCCCAGAGCCGGTTGCACGACGGGTTCGAAAATGTTGTTGAAAGCAATTTGAATGGTTTCATCTTTCAATACATATTGACCGAAGATTCCCGCCAAGAACCAAACAAGCAAGGCCATAACCACAAAGAAATCGATCGTAACAATGGTCGAGATAGCGCCTGATACAGACTTGGGGATGCTTATTCCTCCCTCTTCGTCATCGTTGTCCTTGTCTTCTTTGTCCTTCTCCTTTTCGGCGACTCTGAAGGATTTAGCGTCGGCCAAAAGTTGTTCAAGAGAATCCCGTTTCGTACCAGAGGATTCGACGACGACGTAGTCGTACTCGTCGTTGTCTTCCTCTTC
Organism: Fragilaria crotonensis; assembly: GCA_022925895.1. Lineage (NCBI taxonomy): Eukaryota > Bacillariophyta > Fragilariophyceae > Fragilariales > Fragilariaceae > Fragilaria > Fragilaria crotonensis. The sequence continues at coordinate 83,483 of JAKSYS010000114.1, forward strand.
ATCTGCATCGACATACTCCCACTCGTCATCGTCCTCCTCGTCTTCTTCGTCCTCATCTACTGTCTCCGTAGTTCCTGATATGACGTCTCGTACGTCCTGAATCTTGAACTCAACCACATCATCATCTCGCGGTTTCAGTTCGATTGATTCCACCACCACTGGTGGTGGTGGAGGAGGGACTGCTTCAGCGATTCGTTCGGCATCCTTGCGCACACGTCGTTTCCGTGCTGGACTACCGCCGCCCTCCGCGTGTCGAAGCCAAGGATTCCTTTCTACACTTGTTGGTACTGTCGGCCGAAACGACGCAGCTCTCGGCAACACGGACTGAAATGCCAAACATGATGATGAAAGCAACAGCAGGAGGAGGGCTTTACGACACAACATGGTGGCAATTGTTATATAATTACAGTAGAACGACCGATGGGCATCCAGCGGATCTTTTTCCACAGCACATACTGAATGAGAGGTTGTCCGTGTTGAATGTTGAACAACCGTCGGATCTGCATCCCATCATCCGGGATGTCAACTTACCGGTACTGATTACTGGAGTACCAGTACTGCGTTACTGAGGGTTCGTGTGGACATGCGCTTTTAGTCGCGCAAGGCAAACGTGCAGCGACAAAGAAAATTCCAGAAGAAGCAGAACTGTTTTCTAATTAGCAGGTCCGAGTACTGTAGTCTATTCCAAACCGCCAGAAAGAAACACTGAGACGGCCAGGCTTGCCAGCTCAAGACACAAACGCTCTATGCATACGATACTTGTATTGTACCGCTGTACCGGGTATGGTCCACACGACACATCGACGCACCAAATTTTCACAGCAGTGAAAACTCAGTGCTTCCACTTGCGAAAGGCTAAGAGGTCACCATCCCAACTCCAAGCCGATTGAGCCCTCTGTAAAGCAGGGTGCGCTGCAAAGATCTCCCGCCTTCTCCTCCATTTCGCATTCTAGGGCCGTCAACGTCATCATTACATCATTCTTGGACGACAAGTGTCGACTTTGTGTTGTACAGTTTGCATGAGCACGTGACAGAGCGAAGGAAGCAGAATGGACGACAATAAATGTGAATCAGAAGTTGTGCGTATGGAGCACGAAAGCCCATCGGAGCGAATTTCCTATTATGCGTACCAAGAACTCAGCCATGCCTTGCACGAATATTACCTCGGAATCGACGCTGATATGGTGCTTATTACTCTGTCTCTGTTCATTTTCTCTGTGCTGATACTATCACCTCGAAGTTCCTTTCGGGGTTTGAGTTTGAATCGAAGACGCGTGCATCCAGATTTTCAGGCGTGGTCAGAACACCAGGATCAACACGCGGAGGGTGAAGAAGGTCTCAGTAGCACTCGAACCACGTCGACGAACAATTCCATGTATGCCGACGAAGAAGAGACGGACGAAGAGAAATTTGAAAAACACTGGCCGACGATTTGTGCGTCCGGCTACCGCCGTCTAGTCCTGCCTCCGGAATGCAAGCTGGTCTATGTTCCTGCCTTTATAAAGCGACAGAAGGAAGAACAGAGAAAGGAGAAGCATGCGCGGAGCCAAAATGCTGAAATTACGGATGATGATCATCCTCTAACGCGTTTGAAAATATACTCAGAACAGCTGTTGCATTTACTTCGGACATTTCTGAGCTACGATTACATGAAAGCGGGGCAAATGCTCATCAACTGGATTCAATGCTGGTTGAGACTGAAACAGAGAAAAGCAACTGCACATTTTGTTGAAGATGTGGACGAGGATGATGCGCTCGCCCCGACCCCTATGAAGCGAAATGAAGGTACGGTGCTCGCACCGGAGCCAGTGGAGACTGATTTGCTTCGAGAGGTCAGTGACATGAGTGACGTCTACCACAGCGTTTCTGGCAGTGACGACGACGAAAACGACGTTGGACCTCTGCAAGTTAACCACCCTCCATCCCATCGTCATCCGGGAAAGAAAAAGGATGCTCTCGACACTTATCGGTCGGCGACGCAACAGATTGGTCCATTGACTCCCACAAAACCAACATTTTTGGCAGCACCGACGAGCCCTCAGATGCTGACTCCGCGCCAGGATGAAGAGGATCTGCTAGAGTCAAATCGTTTACGAAACGATTCCGTGGGTATGACCTTTTTTGACGCAGCTCATTCCAAGGCTTCCCTGCGGAGATTGAATGTTGAGGTTCCCGTACCAGATCGGTAAGTGTCGAGAACTTAGTTATTTCTCAGGACGTGCTTGTGATTTCTGATGGCGTTTCCCAAACATGCTTAACAGGAACGGCTATATTCTTGGAGATGATTTCCTACCTAACAATCGTCACACGCCATTGCTCGTGTTCGTGAATTCGCGGTCAGGACCGCAACAAGGTGACCTCCTTGTTGGGCAGCTTCGCCGTCTCTTGAATCCGATTCAAGTGTGGGATCTGGACGATGGGAGCCCTGAACGAGTCCTGGAATCGTTTTGCGCCCTGAGTCGGTTGCGGATATTAGTATGTGGTGGAGATGGCACAGTCAGCTGGATTATCAGTTGTTTGGAAAAAATGAAGATTGAACGATGGCCGCCCATAGCCATTCTCCCACTCGGAACTGGAAACGATTTGGCTAGAATTCACGGTTGGGGCGGAGGTTACAACAATGAATCATTGCTCGCTATTCTGGAACAAATCTCGGAAGCCTACATTTCGTTGCTTGACCGATGGGAAATGAAGATTGAGAGCAAAAAGGGTCAGATCCAAGCTACCAAGTCGTTTTTTAACTACGTAGGCGTGGGTGCCGATGCACAAGCAGCGTTACAGGTTCACATGTTGCGTGAAAGCAAACCCAACTTGTTCTTTTCTCGCCTCGTGAACAAGATGTGGTACCTCATCTTTGGGGCCGAGGAAGTCATCAAGGAATCAAACATCAACTTGACAAAGGAAATTACCTTGATTGCGGACGGAGTGGAAGTGCCCCTACCTCATGATTCTCAGGGCATTATTCTGCTAAATGTTGATTCGTTTGCCGGTGGTGTTCCGATGTGGGCTCTTGGAGTGAAGCAAGATGCCGGCCATCACAGCGCGACAAGCTCTCCTGGCGGAAAGTCGTTTAGCAGCCTGAGAGAGGCTGAATGTATTTACCCAATATCTCCCCGACGTGTTCGAAGCATGACGTAAGTTGGTTTGGCCAAAACTGCTGTCTCCCTTGTGTCAAGTGCCTCATCCCTTTCATATCAGCCATCTTTTGACCGATGTTTCCCGCCATCAAGATTTTCAAGGGAGAATAGCATCGAAGACTTTCAGCAACTTTCGGAGGAAAACAAGCACGATCAATTATTTGCATGTGACCGACCTAGCAGTTGTCAGGACGGCATTCTCGACATTGTGTCGGTTCGTGGTACTTTCCATTTGGGCCAGATTCGTGTGGGATTGAGCAATGCAACAAGGGTATGCCAAGCTAGTGAGGTAAAAATCATCATCAAGAAGAAGGTTGCTACTCAGATTGATGGCGAACCTTGGCGTCAAAATACATGCACCATGACAATTTCCCGCAAGAAGGACCCCGCAGTAATGTTGCACCGATCTGCCGACGAGAGTGGCGGAGTTGAGACCGAAATGGCCAAGCTACTGGATTGGGCCGAGGACCGCAATATCATTGATCGAAGCGTGCACGACGTTCTCATGAAGGAGTTCAGCCGACGCATTGAAAGTAAGAAACGTGAACGCCGAGTGAAATCACAAGACAACCTTATGCATACCCTAAAGCGAGCGATGCTGAGTGGAGGAGGTGGCGCAACGCAAGGTACATTTCCAGGAACTCTTTCATTCTAATCGGCTCCGAGTACTTGTAGACTACTCCACTTACTGGCGCGCTTAGGAATACTCTACATATTTCCAGTAGATATGACGATATGACGGATATTTCCTGTACTAGCAGCTACCGGTAGTACCTTGGTTGTCAGGCAAAGCGCAGAGCCATACGCCATATGCACTGGGCCATGGGATTTTTTAACCCCTACACACCCTTAATAAAACCCGGTACATTTTTCAAGAAGGTATAGAGAATGCCATGGCCTGCAAAAACAGTGATGTCAACATAGACTCAAATAGACTCAAATGATACTCTAACCTCGTTATATATGTTCAGCACAAACAATTGCTAGGATGAGGCATTGCTGGTCCCAGTATCGCCGGTTAAATTGAATAATGACAGAAAACTGAGATAAAGTTCACAAGGAGTGAAGATATGTCGGAACTTGATTGCGGAACCATATGGCGCCACGGAACTGTTTTGATAGGGTAGGAGAACTGCAACATGGTACTGTGCGTTACGGTGGCTCACTGATGCTAACTATTGACTTTGTGAAAGCAGAATGGTATAATTGGTTGTTGTGGGTGTATAGGAGGCACAGTATAGACTCAAATGAAGCAGATTGAACTCTTGATGTTTGGCATGTATGTTGTTGCAAGCTAGCAGCAAGTGGTTCAAAACATACAATTTTCCATTTTTTGGTTGCACAAAAAGATGATCCTTTTGGATGTTCCACTTAGTACTGCAATGCTTTCCCCTAATGCCACTCCTTACATCTCATATTATTTCTAAATGCACCTGAAAGATTCTTAAACGCTGTTCTACGGTAGAGTCCCATCCTCCTTTTCACACTTTTTTCACCATATGCACAGGGAAAATCATCATAATACAACTGCACTTCAGTCACACAAAATGTTACATGGACAACAAAAAGTGTTTACAACGATTCACCGTTTTGTGCACTAAATTGCATGATCATCATGACACTCGACATAGAAGCATGAAATATCCACAGCTGGCCCAAATTGTGCTGTCAAAATGGGAGAGAAAGGAAACGCTACATTTACTCACGAGCGATAGTATGGTGGGTATGGTCACATGGTACCAAAAATGTGACTTATTGGTCCAATTTTGCACCATGTGAATGAGGGTGTAACATCAGGCACCGTTTGATACATGCTCTGCTTCATGATTGATATGTATCCACCACTCATATGCTTGGCTGTGCATGACATGTGTGCTGGTGATTATCAATGAGCACAAGCACATGGACACCATCATTCCTATGATCCACCTTTACTTAAGCAAGGGCGTGAGCATCATTTCCTCTCATATGCAGCTCAGCTGATGATCTTGAATCTTGATGATGCATGAGCTGGCTGTGCACACATGAACATCATAGCTAAGAATTCCAATGACAAAGGATATCTGAAACAAAAACAGTTAAGCTCCAGAATAATCTAAATACCTCAATCTATTCAAATTTAGCATTCACCAGGCTCCCAAGGAGGCCAGCCAAGTTTGGACTTCAATGATGCATGTTGAGGATAAGTTATTAGCCAGGCGGTGGCTACAAATAGACACAACGACTGGTGCCAGGAGCGAAGACGGAGCGGCAGCCAGACGGCAATTTACATACAAGAATTCCGCATCCGCGCCTTGAACTGCACCAAAGTATCATTCTTTTGGCTGCTCTACGTTTCGAAGAGCGGCCAAGTCGAGTCTACGAGTGTAGCGCAGCTCTTGTTCCACGAGCAGCGAGCACGAAGGTAGTCTATAGTTTTAAGTCACCACCCTGCCGGCACACGCTGTGGTACTCACATCATGGCACAGCAGGTTCCCCCGGAGGTGGAGCAGCAGCCGAGCTGCTACAGAGAGCTCTACTCCCTTGGGAGCTATCAAGGTGGCGAACCTGAACTGACTCGGCTCATCTCGAGCTATCGATTCACTGAAGCGCCCGGTGGTGGCGAGAGACCGACGCCAGCCAGTTTAGTGGAACAGACGTTCGCCTTCAGCGAAAGGCGTTCGATGACCTTCTTGTGTCTCCTACGCACCAGTGGTACTGGTGTAGAGGTACGCATCCTACATATAGGATGATGCGGTACCTCGAACTCCCAGGAGCCAATGGAGGAGGGATCGTGGATCTCAGTATGGGATTGCTGGGCGACATCAGCGCCGCGCAGACCCCTGCAGTCACGGTAGACAACACCCACTTCTCGTTGATCGGAAATGCCGGGGTGCGAGTGCCTACAGTCGCTACTATGCGCGATCACCTAGACACCGCGCCTCCTGGCGGTGTGCTGGGACCGTTTGGGCCAGAGGTACCGGGCACGGAGGTGGTTCGCCCACGCGTCACCCAAGTAATTCCGTGCAGATACGCTGTGACATTGGTACATCGCGAAGGTGTATCTCCATCAACAGCATACACCGAGTTGCACGGAATTATCGAAGCTGATGGCGCTTTGGAACAGTGTGCAGATGTGCTCACGTGGCTGCGAGTGGCTTGCACGGCGCGTGGCGGTGCAGGCGAGCTGGCACCTCTACCAGCAGTGGCACAGCAGTTCCCGTTACTCCTGATGCCAGGAGCAGTGAGTGCATATGTTGCTACGAAGCTGGATAGAGATCTACCCAGGCGCCGAGGTGGGCTTGCCCATACCGCTGGTACGGGCGTCGGAGAGGAACCGTTGGCCGCAGCCATGCGACTACTTGCAGAGAATGTTGGCGGCGACCGAGCCGCCCGGGAACCTAAAGGTGTGGCCGAAGCATACAGGGAGACGTATCCCTTGCTGCAGCGGTTTTGCCAGGTAGATTCGGTGGAAGGGCTCGCACCCGTGTGGGGCAGGATTGCCCGCGGCGCAAAAGGCGAATTGCAGTCCATTCTGCAGCAGGAGCTGAACAAGGTTTGTACTGGGAGAGGGCTGACACCCGACGTGTACAGCCCCGCGGTCACGTCGAAGCTGAAGCAACTGGTGACCAGTCTTAACTTTGTTGGGAACGGTCAAGATGACATTGCGAGTGGATGCCAGCCATTTCTGGTTACATATACGGGAACGGACGACCACTATCGGGCACTGGAGCAAGCCACGGTCGCGGAGCAACTCGACCAAGGCTCAGCCAACGCCTCTTTGGCTGATATCCGCGAGATCAGGGACAAGGAGCGTATCAAGATGCCACAGGACCTCAATCAGGTGCTGTACACGTTGCGACGCTATGCAATTCTGGTGCACACGCTGTTCCAAGGCCCGGGCGCCACAAACACTTTCGCAGAAAGCATGTGGCACTTGTCCAACACATTCAATGATCGCCTTCCTATCTATCTTGGTGAGCACCAGAAGCTCCGAGGAACAGTGTGGTATGATGTTTTCCCTGTCCACATCCTACGTTATGTCCAGATTAGTGTCCACGAATACCTACATGAGCTACAGTCGTCCACGGGAGGGGACCAACCGCAGCCTCCCAGGTTTACGGAACTGCATCGAAGCCTCCAGCGAGGATCCTTCCATACGTCATCGGAGTGGCTCCCACTCCTGATGTCTGTGACGGTCGACACGCCGGCAGCCACTCTCACGCCTCAGGGGGCAGCGGCGATTGCAACGCGCAACGCACTCGCAGCCGCGGCATCGAGTGCGGCGTCTGTAGTCTCTGGCCTCACAGCTACCACAACGAGCGACAGCACGCGGAGGGAGCGAACCGCCGCCAATTCTGCTGGCGCTTACACCCTTAATCCGGCGCGTGATCCCGAATTCGACGCGCTGACGTTGCGACCAGGAATGCGCCAACTCCTACAAGCCAATCCGCCCCCACGCAACGACCACAACAACGAGTTTTGCGTTTCCTGGTGGGGCAGGGGCGGCTGCTACACCAATTGCGGCCGCGCAGCCACGCATCGCCCCTTTGCAAACGCAGCAGAACGGGAACGCCTCCTCACACACGTGAGGACATATCTCACCACTGACTCACCGGCAGCCGCTGCACGGACTGCGGCGCCGGGTGCCCGAACTTGACGGGGAGGCCAGGGAGTAGCACCAACTGCACCCTGGCTCCTCCACGCGCCTCCATGGCAGGACGACGACCACGGCGTCCCACGGGCACACAAACGAGTTCGGACCGACGTGCCGACGGCGGCTGAACAAACTTTACGTAAGTACGCATTATCTGCAGCCTCTAAATTAGCGTTGATTGGTAACTGGTTTGATTTCGTGATCGCGGAACGTGGACAACCCGATATCGCCCCCAATGTGTCAGCTCTCCCCCACAAAGCGGCTAGGCTTCTGGAGCACTTGCGCCGGCGGGGGGCCAGCGTACCTGTGCACACAGAGCCCTGGACGGCGGACCGGATACAGCGAGCCGCGGCCCGTGGCTCTCACAAGTCAGCCAAGGACGACGTCGAATTTGTATGCGACGAAATGTTGGCGTTTTGTGCGCAAGGTTTTTGGACGGTGTTACCGCTGTCAGTCGCCCTCCGTCTCCCACACCTCCGGCTCTCACCCCTCGGCGTGGTCCCTCAACGAAACCGTCGGTCAAGGCTGATTGTCGACTACTCCTATTCGGGAGTGAACGACGACACGGTACAACTATCGCCACACGAAGCCATGCAATTCGGCAGAGCCCTTCACCGCCTATTGGAACGCATCGTGTACGCGGACCCAATCTACGGACCGGTCCTGTTAGGCAAGATTGACATTGCTGATGGTTTTTACCGCATTGGATTACGACCGCACGATGTTCCCCGGTTAGGAGTCATCCTACCCACGACAATTGGCGAACCGCTGGTGGCTCTCCCCTTGGCACTCCCCATGGGCTGGGTTGAGAGTCCTCCATATTTCACCGCAGTGACTGAGACTGCGTGTGACCTCCTCAACGCTACCCTGCGCGCGTCGACAACACCGTCGCCGCATCCACTGGAGTCCCTCGCGGCTACTCCGCCCCCCGACGCTACTCAGAGGAGCTGGACGCCGCGCTTGGCTCGCACGGGCTCGGCAGGGCCGCGTCTGCCTCCACTCGCTTACGGCGATGTGTACGTCGATGATTTTCTCTTAGCCGCCCAAACCAAGCGCCAACAACAACGGGTGCTTCGGGCGGCTCTTCACGCCATCGACAAGGTGCTGCGGCCACTCGATCCCGCCGATCGCTCTAGCCGCAAAGCTCCGGTATCCATCAAAAAGCTCCGCCAAGGTGACGCGCACTGGGCGACCCAGAAGACGATCCTGGGCTGGGACTTTGACACTGTGGCAGGCACCTTGAACCTGCCCAGTCATCGCCTTGCGCGTCTCTACGAACTTTTGGACGCGTTCCCCCCTTCGCGGAAACGCGCTCCGATCAAAGAATGGCACAAGCTCCTTGGAGAGCTCCGGTCCATGGCCCCCGCGCTCCCCGGCGCCCGCGGCTTGTTCTCCACGCTGCAGGATGCGTTGTCTCGCGGCGATCGGACTCGCGTTCGTCTTTCGTCGCGAGTTTTCGACAGCCTGGCCGATTTTCGCGCGATCGCCGACTCCCTTAAGAGCCGTCCCACACGGTTTCGCGAACTCGTGGCCTTCGGGGACCCTGTCGCATACGGCGCTTGCGATGCCTCCCAACGGGGAATGGGAGGCATCTGGTTCCGACCGGGACAACCGCCCATTGTCTGGCGCACACCTTTCCCAGCGCACGTGCAACGCACCCTTATCACCAGCGACAATCGCGGCGGTACCGTCTCCATTTCCGATCTGGAGCTTGCCGGTACCCTTGCTCATAAACACATTTTGGTTCAAGCAATGGGCGACATTGCTGAGTGCCCTATATGGCTGGCGGGCGACAACCGTGCCTCCCTTTCTTGGGCCACCAAAGGCTCATCCACGTCCGTCAGTGCTCGCGCCTACTTACTGCGACTCAATGCTCTGCATCAACGGCGGCACCGCTACGTCCCGTTCCATGACTATATCCCCGGCCGTGTTAACGCCATGGCTGATGATGCCAGCCGGCGCTGGGACCTGCATGACGCTGACCTTGTCTCACATTTTAACTCCTCATACCCCCAGGATACGTCGTGGACCTTGCTGACGCTGACGGACAGCATGACATCCGCCGTGATTGGGGCGCTATTACGGCAGCGCTCCATTCCCACCAATCTGCGCATCGCCACGCCTCTGCCTCCACCACCTGGCAAGTATGGGAACGTTTCTGCACTGTCACGGGGAGTGCGTCCCGACCTGCATGACGTGCGAGCCGATCCCATTCCCATCCTTTTGTTATTTGCACAACGATACCGCTCGGGAGCCATCGCACCCAGTGCGAAGCCCGTCCGCGCTCGCACAGTGGAAGACGCCCTCCGCCACGTGGCGCAGGCGTTTGCCCGGGTGGGGTCCGCTGACCCTCGCGTGAATACCTTTGGCGACGTTGATTTTCGACTGCAATCACTTCTCCAAGCCTGGAAAAAGACTGATGCTCCCCCGACGCGGGTCAAGCCATTGCCCATGGTTGTGCTACGTCGCGCACACCACGATGCCCTGCACCTGCCGACACCCAAGTTCCTTCCCACCGGGGACTGTCTCTTGTTAGCGTACTTTTTCCTCCTCCGTCCCGGCGAATACAGCGGGGCACCGCCGTCCGCCTTTGCTGATCTTTTCCGCATCCACGACATCGGCGTTTGGATTGGCCATCGTCGTTTGGATGTTCTCCAGTGTCCTGCCGACGACCTCCTGGCCGCCTCGTTCGTCACGCTCACCTTTACTACCCAGAAAAATGGTGTGCGCGGCGAAACAATAGGACATGGTCGCAGTGGGCACCCTACTTTGTGTCCGGTTGCAGCTCTCGTTCGTCGCCTTCTCCACTTACGCGACCACGGCGCCACGCCGGCCACCCCCTCTTAATGCTTACCGCTCGCATCCCTCTGACGCTTGGCTATACGTTCGCCCAGCCGACGTTACTGATCTCCTGCGGCGAGCGGTTCGGCTGCTTCCCCCCTCCCTGACGGATTTCTCCGCCGCCGACATTTCGGCCCGCTCGACGCGCGCCGGCGGTGCGATGGCCATGCTATGTGGCGGCATTGACTCGGATCGCATCCGCCTCATCGGGCGGTGGCGGTCCGATGAAATGTACCGCTACTTGCATGTCCAAGCGCAACCCGTCATATCCGGTGTCGCCGCCATTATGCTTCGCGGCGGTGACTACCGCCTCAACTCCACCCTCTCCCGCCCCTCCGGGCGGCCCACCCTTTCCAGCTTTACTGGCCCCAGAGGCCGAGGAAGAGCCCGCTCATGGTGAGGGGCACTTCCAGGAAGGTTAGTGAGCGCGGCAGCATAGTAAGGGCGCCACGACTGCCAATCTTCCTCTACATATTACATCTACTACATCCCATCCAGTCGCAGCAGACGCGAAGTCGGAGCTACTGGCGTAAGCGGGAGTTTCCCGCTGGTGCCAGGAGCGAAGACGGAGCGGCAGCCAGACGGCAATTTACATACAAGAATTCCGCATCCGCGCCTTGAACTGCACCAAAGTATCATTCTTTGGCTGCTCTACGTTTCGAAGAGCGGCCAAGTCGAGTCTACGAGTGTAGCGCAGCTCTTGTTCCACGAGCAGCGAGCACGAAGGTAGTCTATAGTTTTAAGTCACCCGCCCGCCCGCCCGAGGAAGAGCCCGCTCATGGTGAGGGGCACTTCCAGGAAGGTTAGCGAGCGCGGCAGCATAGTAAGGGCGCCACGACTGCCAATCTTCCTCTACATATTACATCTACTACATCCCATCCAGTCGCAGCAGACGCGAAGTCGGAGCTACTGGCGTAAGCGGGAGTTTCCCGCTGTATTCCAGAGGAAGGTTGGGCAAAGTGATAAATTTAGCTCTCTTCGCTCCAGTTCGAAGCCGCCATTTGCGGCACCTCCAGTCCTCCAGTATACGAGTGCTAGTACTCCAGTACTTCCGTACAATTTAACTGAATGTACAGGTACAAGTACTCGCAGTAATCCAATACTCCAATGTCTTCAATTACGTGCTTTGGGCCTTTTCGATTGCCTCTGGAACGGAAATCCTTTGAATGTTTCTCTACGTTTCTACCGGAAGATTTAACCATTTAACGGCTCTACCAATGATTCGATAAATGTCAGATCAACGTTGACGTAGACTAGTAAGAACTGGGAAATATGGGATGGCAGCAGTGCATACTATTTCAAGGGTGGCCTGCTCTCGTTTCACGCGTCGTCGTTCAGAAGAAGGTGAAGATCGTTTCACGCGTTGCTCCCAGCTCCCAGCCCCGCAACATCATTGAGCTTGTATTGAATCTCTCGTCGCAATATGGGTACCACAATGTCACATTACACAACAACACTGGCGAATTCTCTGTGTGGGGGGTCGTCTCGGAAACTAATTGCAGGATGGTGGTACGTTTTTGTTGATTCGCCGGAATTGCTCTCCTGATCCCCACCTTACTCATGCCTATTTCGTGTCTTATAGGTACTCTATCTTGGCAGTGACAGCAATCCTAACGTTGCTTAGTTTCATCATCATGTCGACTCGATCCCTCGCTGAAGGATTTGCGTCTATTTGGTCCTCTCTCATGCTGGTGGTTTTGAGCATTGGCGGAACAATGATAATGCGAAAGTTTCACAACTCCATGGCAGTGGGCTTCTTCATGGGATCAGTTGCGGCCACGTCTCAGCTCTTTTTCATGCTGTTTCTGATGTAAGTTGAGATGCTGCCCAAACGTGATTGCGATTTTCCATTTGCTTTCAATTTTCTCATGTCTTCATAAATTTGAAGTTACTGCGGATACGGCCGAGATCAGAGAGCGTCCGGAATGTCAGGCAAGCAAGAATCTCTCATGGCGTTCTTCACCTTTCTCCAGTGCGTGCTTTTGGGTAGCTTTGCTGCCATTTTGGGAGCTCACAGATCTGAAATTCTCGACAAGCCTAGACCGGATTCCACATCATTTGATGAATCGTCGCAGCAGCAATACCTGCCTCCCCAGCCTTAGAATGAGATCTTCTAATTGTGACATGTGGAATAGTATTATAAAGTCTGTCTGAGCAGTATGGCTTATTGAAGGGGAGTGAAGTTATAAAGACAGAGGCAGCAGTGTTGCGTGTTGCCTGTTTCCATCCGAAGTAACACCAGTGTTTAGTAGACCCAGGTACTACTGTGGACAGTGAATTGTGCAGAGCAGTAGTAGTACTGTTGCAATCAGAGTACCGGAGGACGAAGTACTGGTAGCGTTCCAGGGAGCCTTCGCGCATGATTGTTCTGAATATCGAGCATTGATATTCTTCATTATTGATAAATATATGCATTGTGTATATGTGTTACGTGCTACCAGGTACTTGTACCCCGGTAGTCCAGAATCCAGAACTACCAGTACCAGTAAGCTGCAAGCACTCTTATGATACTTACTGTACTTTTAGACTACAAGTATCATACGTCTATCACTTCCTGTAGGTTGCACTATGAGCATCCTTTGTCGTTCCTACGCATATGTATAAATATACGTATATACTTGAGTTCCGGTATACGAGCAGCATATAACTCCGTAGTCCAGAGTACTAGTACTACAGCCGCAGTACAATACTGCGCGCTTCAGCGTCTCCGGTCTCCGACACTGGCGTCCGTCCCCAAGTTGACGGTTTTGAATTAAAAGGAAGACAGGTAAATTTATCGTTGGCGGGACCTTTCCAACCTCGTACACACGTCGTACGCACTAGCAATCCGAGGAGAAATACAGTCGCAACCATTACCATGTGCAACCTGGTACTAGTACTGGAGTACTGTACTTGAACTGCTCAACAACTAAATCCCAGCTACCGGTACCTGGTACGGGTATGCAGACAGGGTAACAAGAACGGCGTTCAATTTGAAACTCGAAGAATGCATTCGTGGGACGACCACTCCCGCGACGTCAGTTCAGAACAACTGTCCTAAAGGAAACCATTGTTATCTGCATCAACCTTTTTGGCAATAAAGGCCATCCTCTTGTGTTATATTTATTGTACGTGCATGGTAACACCGTTTTGAATGCATGATTGAACTCCTGTTGATCGAAATGTGCGGAGATTCTTGAAATTCAAATCTACGTGTATTTCTACGCAACTCTGTAGGCTGCATGGAATTAATCACACGTGTCTCGATTCCCTTTTTTCAATCGAATTGTCGAATCTCAACATTCGATATTGTCGTCCTCCAAGTCTGCACACATGGTTGCTGGCCACTCCCCTTACATGCTCCTATACGCAACAGTCACAACTCACATCAATTGAAAGTCGGCTCACACACTTCCTTGTACCAATTAAACGCGTAATCGTTATCATTGCAGTCATTTCCGGTACCATTCATACAGGATAGAGAAGAGGGCTTGAATGCGGAGCTAACTCTGAGCAACTTGAACAAAGTAGGACAGTCTTTCGAGAAGGATCGATTGTGAGAAACCTGCATCGCATGCGATCACTGGGGAGTTCGTTTCAAGACAATGACACCACTAGGGACGCCTTCTGGATACTTCAGCATGTCGAATTCTCAACCGATTAGCGCTGCTGTCGATTCCGCCGTGGATGCGTATGCCACCAAGTTACTACGTGAAAAATCGCCCCCGGAAGCTTGCATCGACGAAAATCTGGGCCCCTACGTGACATCGATGATACGATGTTCCGAATTGAGCGAACGCGTAGAGGACATTCCTGATTTCGATTCCCTCATGGAGTTGTTGGAGGAACATTGTACTCTGAACTCTGCTGATGCCTTGACTGTGCTTTCAACCATTGCGAAAGCAGTCCGAACTGGAGACATTGAGAAAACTTCGTACGAATCTCTCCTAATGGAAGGAGCCCATTTTCTCTCCTCAGAGCTGGGGAGTTACCGCGTGAACCCTCAAGCCTCTGATGACTATCAGTCTGCGCTGCCTGTTGCGATCGAAGATTTTTCGGAGAACCAACCGGACAAATTGATTCCTGTTGACTTAATGGGCTTGATTGACGACCCATCCACCCCGGTGGAGAAAAAGACCGCCAGCAACTTTGATTTCGGTGAGCCAGTACCTGAAGCATTTCCTCCTCTGGGAGCCTCTGCCCCTACGTCAGGTCTCCCCAAAAAGAGTGGCAAACCACCGCGAAATCCTAGCAAAGAAGATGGTAAGGATCTGGCAGCAGTCTTGTTTCACTCCCGACCAAGGCAACACAGTATTGATGAGTGCTACCCACGTGCAAGGCAAATCAGCATTGACGCAGATGACGGGTATTCCTCAACTTCCCCCAACCATCCATCAGATGACCACGGGTATCAAGTTGCCGCAGGATATGACTATTTTCAGCAGCAACAACTCGATTCGGCGGTTGATATGCTTTTGTCGATGAACGCAGATATTAGTCAGGAGGCAGCGCACCAAGCGGCGATCTTGGGTTGTTTGGACGTCAGCGTTGCTCAGTATGTTATTGATGGGGCCATGTCCGCACCACCGGTCTGCCGCCACATGATGAGCGATGGTTGCTATAGAAGTGACTGCCAGTTCAGCCACGATGTGGACGGTCACACATGTCTCTTTTGGATGCGAGGCAGATGTGGAAAGGGTGACCTGTGCAAATTTCGACACGGATTTTCTGAGAAGTTACTTGATGGGATGAGTTCCGAGGCCACGTGGGTGGAAGAACCAACGCCAGCTCAGTCGCGTTCTAACCCTGTAGGCATTGCTACCAAGAATCTCTTGAGTCACAATGCAATGGGAGTCTCTGCTCCCATGTCGCGCTCTTGGGCTTCTGGTGGTTTCAGTCCAAAAGGACAATCCTTGCAATCATGGGAACCGTTGGACAGCGGGATGCCCTCATTCAGCCTTGACGACAAACACTCCAACGACGGCTTTTCTTTTGCAAGCATCGCATCGAAAGGCTACAAAAATGATTCGTTCACAACTAAAGTGGCGACGACTCAGAGCTCAAGCCTGTCGGCGTCTAAAGCAAAATCAGTGAAGATTCCTCAAGATCTTTGGAGCCATCACCTCAATCGAAATGCTGCAGCGTTCAGGATCCAGGATCCAATGGAAAGGTACAAGGAAGTCGCCAAATCTGTCTCCCGTTGCGACGTCATTGATCTGCATTTCCAATCTGTCAAGACGTTTCCGACTGTACTATCGTCGGTCTTGGTACAAAAACTTCGCGAGCACAGGGAAGTCTGGGTAATCACTGGTAGCGGTCACCACGTGGCGCGAGACTCGCATCAGAAGGGAGGTGGGGCGTTGGAGGCGGCAGTGATGGCGTGGTTGGACGACGAAGGGTACAACTTTGTGCGGGGTCGAGATCGTAATGGTCACTGTGGAGCTGTTCTAATCAGAAGTAGATGACGACTGTTGAATGAATTGTTGTTCAATACTCTGAGTAGATAGTTGTCGAGGCTACTTGGTCCAACCTTCCAATCAGACTGACTAATCATAGTTATCGCATTTGCAAACTCCATTATGACATACTCCTGCTTCATGATTTTTCTGAAGCACAAAACGGCTTCGGTTTCTAAAATTTTTCAATGCATTACACTTATTCGGGGTACGACTTGGAAGGCACACACGCGGCATCGGTTCAGATCTAGCCTATCTACCGGTAGACTCGCTCAACATGAAAATTCTTTGCGAATCATCGCTTTCCCATATCCGTCCGACGTCGACGATCTGGATTCCGAATCAGACTCGTAAAACGATTCGCTCTCCCAGCTGGAACACGACTGCTCTTCTTCCGTTAGCACACGCTGAAGTTGTGACCTGGCTCCAAACCTCTTCTGAATGTTGGCGTCAAAGCTAACCGACTTCTCAACCTGCCGACCACTGGCAGATAGCAATGAAGTTGTGGGTTCCTTTGGCATCGGTTTACTTTTTCCATCTCTCATCTGAGCAATGTAACTGGCAACCGCATCCCAGTCGTTCTCCGAAATAAACTGATCCAATTCACTTTGAGTCCATTCGGAGTGGGCAACACCTATATCGCTGCTATCCATACTCCTGTTTCGAATATTGTCAGTCACAGACGCAGCGAGATCCCAATCCTTTCGCCTAATGGCATCATCCAGAGCCCTTCGTCTGGCTCTCTCGAACTCCTCCATACGACCGGAAAAGTCAGGATCGGGAACGCTGAGAGCAGACACTGTATCTGTGAAAGTCTCAACATCTGTCTCATCGTTGTCTCCCATGTAATTGGACTCGCCATCAGAAGATTCCACGTAAGAATGGTTGTTTGGAGGGGCATACGTTTCCGGTTCGTTGGTGTCCACAGGATTCTTTGCTCGAGGACGTGGCACCTTTGGCTTCGGGGTTGCCTTTCCTTCGTAGTTCACGGTTGCAAGGCCCCATCGCTTGGTAGAAAATTCTTCAACGTGCAGGTCACGAGTTCGTCCAGAATTCCGTTGTTTAGCAGCAATGGCTCTTTGAGTTCTAACGCTCGGTTGCGAACGAGGCTCTTTAGGCAATTCCTGAGCGCTGCTTTGACTTGAGAGGCTGCCGTCGGCTAGATCGGAGAGCACTTCGTCTGCTTTTTCCTTGATGGACTCAAACGGACTGCGATCTTTGGTTGTGTTCTTGATACGATCTGTCTTCTCTGTTCTGCTTGTGGTCGTCGTATTGGCAGTGCGAGTGCGCAAATTGATGGAGTTCAACGATTTCTCTGAAAGGTCAGCAGAAACATTGACAGAGTCATCAGCAGGTAGTTCACCAGGCTCGTCGAAGGGCCGAGAAGCAACAAGCTCTCCAAGTTGCGCGAGCAAGTCGTCTTCCTTGCCTTCGTACTGTGCCATCAGCTTCACTACGCTCGCATCGTCCGGTGGAGCCATCTTGGTCAGAAGTCGTGTTATCTCCTTTTTCTTTTCCCAAATATCACTTTGGAAGTCTCTTGGGTTTGTTTTCTTGAGGAGAGGCTGGCCATCTGAGCCCAAAGGGATGTCACTATCGTCGAGTGGCTTCGGTTTCACTATTGACGGCCCGGCCACAGCCAGAATATTCAAGGGAACTGCCGATCTACTTCGATTCGCGAACTCGTCGACCTTTCCTGACATTGATCGGACGCTGGTTCCCAACTGCTGTGCCTTTCCTTGCTGTGCAGATGCATCGAAGTTATCCGGCTTTGACCACGTCGACTTCCGAGTGATGCGGTGGTAGTAGTAAAGTCTCCCGCTTGTTGGATCCACTGCCGACCTCCAAATACTGGGAGGCGCTGCCTTGACAGGCGTGCTGGTGTCCGACAAGAGACGGATGGGCGAGCTGGTAGACTTTTTGATTGGCCCAGCACCCACAACTTGCCCATTTCCTGCCTGGAGCGTGGCGAGCGCCTTTGTAAACTCACTCCAACTGGTAGTGCGATTTGAAATGTCGATAGGCTTTAACGCATTCTCAGTCACCGCGACATTCTTCGTCATCGTGACATTCTTCTCCGCGGAACGCTCACGAGTCGATTGCATTTGGGAGGCAGAATCAAGAAGGGTATCTGGAGTGCATCCAGATAGTAGAGTGCTGTCCTCGTATTCCTCCAAATACTCCTCTCCCACGAGTTCACCATCCTCCATCAAGGATGCCGCCAATTCCTTGGCACCCTTTGATCTGGTTCGCGAGGTAATTTTCTGAAGGACATGTGGACGCGCGCTCTCCGCGGGACGGACGACCGTAGGCTTCGCTCGGCGATCGACGTCGCTGGATTTCTTTGGTCGGCAGGCGCTGAAACCTCTGGGCGAACGCTAGCGATGGATGCCACAGCGTCTTTAGCCTTCTCTCTTTGGTGTTCACGTATAATTACCTCCTTGATACGCTTCCATTTAAGAAGCGAACGCTTGGAGTTCTTCTTGAGCACCGATGGATCGAGGACAAGTTCAAAGGTCTCGTGAGCCCCGGCCGTTGAATCTTCAGTATCATCTTGGGCAAACACTTCGGGAGGTTCCTTCGACTCTTGTGCTTCTTCTGTATGCCCAGTTTCAGCTTCAACGGGTGGTGCTTCCTCCGCTAGAGTCGTGGACTCCAAAGGTACGGCCGCTGGTTCTTCTGGGGCAGGCGTAGATGGGACAAGACGATTGACAGTGTCGTCATCCTCGTCGTCCCCGTAGGAAGGAGCTCTGCCCCAGGCAGGACCAATGGGCGGATTTTCGTTTCCTTTGGAGTAATGAGGAGTCGTCACGGACCCACATGTTCTGTCGACGAGACCCAACATCTTTGATAGCACACCGTCTGAACCGCACGATGAATTGCAGACAGTTCCTGCAGCAGCTGCAGAATTAGTCGTGCTTGATTTGGCAGATTCAGATGACGGAAGTGCATCCTCCTCTTCCTCCGGAACTGGCGCCGAATACAAGCCGGATGCCAGTGCGTAGGGGCGTTTGATGGAGGCCGAGAGGTCCGAGATGGTTGTGCTCGAGAAAGAGTTATCTTCCTCCAAAGGGTGAGGATATGGGCTAGTAATCATCGAGACGGTTAGAGGTTCATCTGCTCCACTTGGAGAGGAAGGAGGGGTCGCTTCGTCTCCCTCAGGTTTTAGAGCGCGGTGCTTGTCATTGAGCGGTCGGAACGCTGCGGTGAGGCGCTTGACAAGCTTGTTATTAGAAGCTGGCTTACTCGTGAATTCTGATCTATTTGCTTGCTTAGTACTGAGAAGGGTCACCCGGTCAGGGGCCCTATTGTTTGATCTGAGCATCATCTTTGATAGACCCATTCTTGAACCTCTAACGAATGATGCAAACGTTTACGTCAACTACCGGTAGATCGAAATGGAGTGGAATGTGATATGCTGGAGGCTTGGCTTGTCGAATGTGTTTCCGGTTTCTTGCATAAGAGTTTTCGATGTGCTTTGCCTGCTCGTACTATGCAGAACATGAGGCCATGCGTACTTTTATTGGAACATCAAATCTGTTTATAATTATAATTTCATTCCCTTCAAAAATATTTGAATCATTTTGCGAATGTGGATACCTTCTACATGTGCTCAATTGCAAAATGAAATATTTTCTGTACAAATATACCAAGGCTATTCTATGCTGACATTGGACATTTTCTTCCGCATTCAAGATTGGCTTGTGGCATGTTTGGGCGGGAGGAGGGAAGATATCCTTGCAAGATGCATCTCGAGTTCTGCTAAACAAGACTCACCTCGGTGATGACGTCACGGGGCTTAAATTATTTGTACAGTATAGTACATACCTGACTTGCTGACTTGTACTGTATGCTGATCGTACTGTACCACCATCTGGTAGATTTCTTCAGTTACGGTTTTCGTATCGGTGCAATTGTTCCAGTACTTGTACCATAGCAACGTATCAACTATCAA
The DNA here is from genome assembly GCA_022925895.1 of Fragilaria crotonensis. Taxonomy (NCBI): domain Eukaryota; phylum Bacillariophyta; class Fragilariophyceae; order Fragilariales; family Fragilariaceae; genus Fragilaria; species Fragilaria crotonensis. The sequence continues at coordinate 103,487 of JAKSYS010000114.1, forward strand.
CACACACGGAGATCGAGATTCGTATCATACGATAGAATACTCTGAGGAGAATAACCGTAGATTCCGCAGTATAGTGCAGCAATGGAACACTCCAGTACCTGGTACTCTACTACCAGTAGTACTAGTCGAGCTCCGCGAATATACCGGCACCAGTAGTACTACCGGTAGCTTCCAGCCGCCCGGGTAGCAGCATACCGTAGAGGCGTAGAGGTGTACGTAAATGCAGTTGTAAATGCATAGTTCTGTATCAGTTGAAATAAATATATAGGATAATAGTACTTGTAGTGCATTGATAACATCGCTTTTCCAAAGCTTGCACTTCTCGCCTCTTGAAATTCCTCTGCTGTAAACGTTCTACTGCAGCTTATGTCAGTGCTTTCAAAAGATTCTTCTTTGACCATTTAAGACATCTGCTCCATGCTGTTGCACGGTCATTGCATTGTGCTTGCTTCTCTCTCCTGTTCAGTGGAGAGATACCACGGACCAGCATCGTCCTCCGATTTGAAAATCATTAATTGAGTGTCTACAACCGTCAATTTTGAGATCTAAGGACCAATAAACCAAGTTCATTTGATCCATGAGGAACCTGCAAACCAAATTCTTTTGATCCATGAACCTGACTGTGATCATGCAAAAAATCTACAATGCCTTCAAACTGCAAGCACATGTGGTGGTAGCTATTCCAGTAGCCTTCATTGTTGGTTCTGATGTATAAATATTTCACTAGTAAGGCAATTCAGTCAACAATGGCTTCTGAACAGAGTTCAAAATTTCCATAGCTGCATGTGTATCAAGATATGTCTTGTGTATTCCTCACCTTTCTTCATTTACCATTTCTAATTCAGTCAATCATGTCAAAACTCTCTTGACACAATGTTGCTGTCGTCACCTTGGGAATTTTGCAACAGGAGAAGCTGGCCTTTGGGCCCCACCCACATTTACCACGAAGATACTGAGTGAACCTGCTCTTGTCTTGCCAAATTATCATCATAGGTCTTGCCCAGCAACAATCATCAGAGGTCTTGCCTGTGAGCAGACACAAATACTGGTTGCTGGGTTCTTTAATTTTTTATTTTGAGTGGGTGTCCTTTTGTTGCTGATGGCAGTCCCTTGTGATTTGACTCCAGTAATTAACATGAAACTCAATCATGATACAAATACCAAAACTGATGTCAATGCCTTTGATAGAACAACCTATCCAACCCAGTCAGTCTGAAAGTTGACAGTATTTACAAGGTACCTAATGGGACCTGGTAGCTAAAAGAGAGTGGAATGGTTGCACACGATGGCATGCAATCTCATCGTGGAATGCTTGCTTCCAACACAAGAAAATCTTCTATTGCCGAAGTCCCACCTTAATTTCTCTATTGGTTGCACGTGCATTTGCACTGGGTGCTGCGCCATGTTTCTCTGATGCGAAACTTCTATACAATAAAGTAACTGCAGGTACATGTACCAGTGACGGGCAGCACACCGTGAACATGATCATCTTTCATAGCTCACTTATACCCTGGCAAAAGTACAATCCGCCGGTCCGCTGGGAGCTGGTGTTATACCTTACGACAGGACGAAACAGCAAAGGCATCGCAAGGAGCCAGTCTCTGAACTGCTGTCGGCGCTAACAGCTAGGCATACTCACAGATTGAAAAGCAGATACTACCTTGCAGCTTTTATGAATCTGCCGAGTACTCCGAGTCTGGAGGCTTGGCGTAGTCAAGGGAGGGCATGCACTAGCACGTGGCTACCACGCAGGTGGCTAACACTAGACCTAACCCCCGCCGTTACGAAAGATGTCTCACAGATCGCCAGTATGCGTAATGATGCCATTAACTTATCTTGGAGTACGCCGTTTCCCAAGTTCTCCAAGTAGGTCTGCACCTTAACTTGTCTTGGAGCAAAGTGTATCCCTAGGTCTCCAAGTAGTCTGGACCTACGCATGTTTTCAACTTAACGGTATTCAATTTACATCATTGATGCGATCGTCCCTGGTTCTCGGTCCGTAGATGTCCAGGCCCTAGAAGCAAAGGCGTCCTTCTTATCTTCATCCGTTAGGAGGGATTCTTTCTTGTCACTCAAGTCACAACCTTCAATTTCCTCATGCGCATCCGGGTGCTCCGGTTTCGCCTTGAGGTGGTGGTCCGCGATCCAGAAGTAGATGACGTTCAGAAGACCAGGAAACAGAATCATAACAAAAAGCAACTCGAATCGTATGTTGCCCTGCAGCGGCCTGAACATCACCTGACCAAGCCAAGCCAATTGCTGAGAAAATACCCACATGAATAAATACATAAAGATCTTGACGACCGTCAAAATTAGCAGCCACGCAATCACTTGATGAAACCAATGAGTAAATGCTGTGGGGCCTGCATAAACACCCGAGTTCCTCAAGGACAGCCAGTCACGTTTGTTGGCCAGCAAGTCCAAGAGGTGAAGAAACCCAATAGATAGAGCAAGACCAAGTGTCGTGTCTATCAAAAAAGAAATAGCGTACCAGGCGCATTGATCTTCTAGAACGGAATCGCCCCTAATGTTTTGCGAAATGACGGCAGCAATCACCATATTCATGACGTGCGCATAACAGGCACCAAATCCTTGTTTGGAAACATCAAGAAACCAAGTTTGGAATGTGCGGCGAGGAACTTCGTTCATTCTCTTAATCCATAGGGATGCTAATGCAAAGGCTGCCAGCATAATTTGGACAAAGATTGTGAAGAAATCATCGTTGTCGTAGATTTTGCAAACCTGAGCACTAGTGCCGTCGTCATTTGCAGAGTCGGCCATCGGATTGGTTCTCTCGAAAACGACGAATTACACTTTTTATAGAATACCTGGTTCAAGGAGCGCTTTCAAAGGGAAGTAAGTAGCAGTGAAGGCACGTCTGGTTAGATTGTTGTGAGGTAACAATGAGAGAAAATTTGTTGGAACGCCAGTAAGTTCAAAACCCCACGGGGCACGCGGTGCAAACACTTTTAGAGGACGACTGATCACCAAAGTCAAATTTTCGACTTTCAACATACATGAGGATTTCTGAATGATATCCAAACACTTAATATGTGATACTGTTTTCGTCAACTGTTACTCCTTACTTACTGTACCAGTACCGGTATCATAGGTACTAACAGAATCGTACCGGTATAGTGGACCAGTAACCAGTAAATCGTACCGGGTACTAGCTACTCCGAGTTGATATCAGTACTGTCCTCAAACCTCCAAGCACGCACTGGCAACCGGCAATCAGAGGTCACTTCGAGATTCCGACAGAACAACCATCCACTTTCCATCAAGATGGAAGAAGGTAACTGTGGAGCGAAAAGAAATTTCTCTCATTTTTCAGCAATAATTATATTATGGAGAAAACTCCATGAAATTGAAGTGAACAAAGTCTGATGCTGCTGTCAGCAAATAAAGGCAGCACGCAACAAGTGCAACATGCCTTCAAATAAACCTCCTGACTCCAAAGTGACCTCAGTTATGTGATGCAGGCTAAGGAGAAACCCATTCCTTGACCTGATGGTACACTCTTCTGGACAAGGTTCTTGCCCCTGTACCCACAGCACACCACGAACGACGTCCAACAAGCTCAAGCCTGGGAAGAATACTGATAGTGCCCATAGACCATAGACACAATGCGCATCATGTATGTGCAGTAAATGTATGACTTGGTAGTCTCAAAACATCTAAATGCCTTTAGGTACATTTCCAATTTCAATGGAAAGGAACTGGTGCATGATTCCATTCATGTGTGGAGAGGATCAAAAACCATTTCCAAGTACACTGCCTCTATGATTATCCTGCTGGATTGTTACTAATGCTTGAGATAACAAATCATGTGTCTCTATTGGTTGGAAATTGGACTCTATAGTAGAGGTGGTAGAGGTTCCCTTTTCAAGAGTTTTATGTCTTCCAACATCCCCAACAATGACAAGGAAATGGTTGTGGTAATTATTCTCCGTCACCCAAGGCCCAGCATCAAAACCACCCTAGTAGCTATTTTTGATTAGCATCAAAGTGTTCATTGGCATGCTGATTCATTCATGCATGGTTATTCTGCTGCACCAATGCCTTCTCATATCATTATTTCCTTTCAAAGATATTGTTTTGTGAATAGGATGCGATTGGAAATCAACACTTAAAGGGGATCAAAGCTCATTAGACAGAAAAATTCAAAAATGAACCTTCAAATCAAGCAACGATGCTGATGTTTAGGACAACATAGGCCAGTGCTACTCCATAGTAACATACATGCGTTTATAGCCATGTTGCCAAAGTTGAATCCTGAAAAACGTCTTTTCCGAAACAATCCGATTCAGAGCGCTGTACTCCAACTACATTATACGTCGTTGTTCATGTATAGCCAGAATTTAGTGAGGCATCCGCTGCAAGTGCAGCATTAGTGAACTCTTATACTGTTTCCGAGACTGCTAGCGGTATCCGTGCATAGGACTCGGTTTTTCATGTCCTAGTATTATTCTACTAACTTTTTACGTACAGAGGACTATAGTTCATGTGACTCGGAATCCTTTTACCGGTAACCGGTACTTCTACGGTATTGTGTCTTGTATGCGTATAAGTATCCGTCAGAACCGGACTTTCGAACTCGAGTACTCGGAGTTCCACCACTACTAGCGTAGTACTCCAAACAGGTACTGTAGTATATTAGCACTTGTGTACCCCGGTTTCATTGAACATGCCACCTCGACACCGGTCCAACTGACGGCCCGGCGACTCCAACAGTCGTCTGCCGCCAAGTAAGGCCGGTTGAATGGTACTTTGTACACCTGTACGCATTGTTCAACTGCGGTGGACAGCACAGGTTTCTGGAATACACGACCCCGTCGTAATTGCACACGTAACGCCCCCGGCAAAGGACTACACTGGTCTATCGTCTTTACCTGAGAACTCCGAGTATCTGTCATCTACTCCGACTATAGATTGCGCTCTGATCTCTGATTAGACCTCAGGAACAAGGTTACAGCATCTCCTTCCCTTTTCGGATTTGGATAGTTGAGCAATAGCACAGGACTTACACTCGGTCTATCCAAAGCATTGTCATTTTGTATTCAAGCTTTTTGTTACGTTCATCATTGCCACCTTTTCTTTGTCAACCTATCCAGCGCAACGCATCACGTCGACGCTGCTGGAAAGCAACTGAATCGAATTGAAACTGGATCGGAAGAGAACCAAAGACCGAAGACTCCCGTTATCATCATCACCGACACAACACACACATCAGAGCGAGCAAGCGAGCGAGCGAAAGATGACTCTGGCAGAACGACGACGTGCAGTTCCTGTTCGAATACAACTCGTCCTTGCCGTGGGTGCACTCCTGTCGTCGTCCGGCGTTGTGGCTGTGGATCAAGGTCTGCCTTCGTCCTCTATCCCAACTGCTCCGATTGCACCTGTTGGAGGTTTCAATCCGACCAGAAATCCTGCAAGGTTTCCTACTCCGAGACCAGCTTCTTCACAGTTTGGTACCGATCAACCTACATTTGCCCCGATTGTCGAAGTGACCTTAGATCCAACATGGGATCCCTCGCCCGCGCCATCAGCAATGCCTTCGGAATCCCCAGCTTCACCACCGACACCGAGGCCGACTCGCATATACACACCTCCACCACCAACACAGAGACCGACTCGCATATTCACACCTGCTGCACCGGTCGGTTCGCTGACCCCGGAACCATCCATGATGACTGGGTTTCCCACCTTGCTGCCGTCGCCGCTTCCCACCTTGCTGCCGTCGCCGCTTCCCACTGATGATAGCCCGACAACTACCTCGACGACTCCCGTACGTTCCCCAACAATGACACCGACGCTGGGCTTGCAGGACTATTTGATTAGTGTCATTATGTACTTGGAATACGCACAGATCTTGGGTTCCAGCTCGGAAATTACCTTTCAACGGGTCACGGGAGACTTTATCGAAACTGAATTTTTAACTCTGGACGACGTGGAATGGACGGACTTGTCGGTGGGGACCAATGTCAAGTCACAGCGAGAGTTGGCCGAAGTGCCAGCTACAGCTGGCAGTCGACGATCGAGGAGCCTTCAAGCTCCAGTGTCTGTCCTTGAGATCACGTTTGATACGCAAGTCTCCTTCCGATCAGATCTCAGCGACCTGGACATTGCCGGGTTCATTGGTGGTGCATTCAATACCGAGGAAGACCGTGCCACTTATATCAAGAATTTGCAATCTTCGGGTGATCGAGCATTTTCTTACGTTTCTGCGGTCAAGGTTGTCATCAACGGCGAAGAGCAAGATATCATCGATGCCACACAGCCTCCTTCTTCATCTTCCGGTTTGAGCAGTTTCACTTTGTACATCATCATTGGCGCAGCCGGTGGGGGACTCTGCATTGCGATTTTGGCCACCTTGTTTTACCTTCGACACAGAGGGAACAGAAAGCCCGTGACGGTGTCGTCGACGGAAAACAGTGGCGGTCATATGGGAGAGCGCGTCGGCGCAGACATTGTGATGGACAATCAAGATGATATTAGTACTCTTGGAGATCCCATGTACGCTCCAGGTGGCATGATGATGGGTGGCGGGTTGGAGAGAGATGAAACTGTATCGCCGAGTATAGTTTCGGGAGACTGGGATTACACCAAAAATTATGGGGGTGCTCTTGCTGGTCCAGATACAAGAATGCGGACTGATACCTTGCAATCGTCACAAAATGGATCTTACGCTGATTTGTCATCGTTTGGAGGCTTGACCAAGATGGATAATTCAATCTTTTCTGACGATATGTCTTTTGAGCAGCAATTTGCGGAAGTTGAGGAGCGGTTTGAAGTTGATGCTCCAGCCGGTAAGCTCGGTATGGTGATTGACACTCCAAGTGGAGGTGTTCCGATAGTCCACGCCATCAAGAACTCATCGGTCTTGGCTGATCGTGTTGAGGTTGGTGATCGTCTTATTTCTGTAGACGACGAAGATACCACTGGTCTCACAGCAATGCAAGTATCCAAAATGATTAGCCAGAAGGCAGACAATCCATCCAGGATCCTTGTCTTCGCGAGGTCAAGAGCGAGAGCCATGTCTGGCGATCGCATGCCGCAATGATGATGTTTCTACCTTTCCTAGCTGTTTATGATTCATGAATTCAGACGTGTGATAGATACAAGCTCTATAGTTCTAATGTAGTATCGGACCAACGTCGTTACGAGCATTGCCATGGCCGGCGTTCATTGTCCATTCAGGACGAACTTCCACCTCGTTGTTCACATTCTTTGGCAGCTCTTCATACAAACCCGGGACATACTTCTCTATGATCTCGATCATAGTCTTATCTAGTACGCCGTCGTTGCAACATTGCTGGAATGCGTCACGTGCGTAAAGCAGGCGGACTTCCTGGTCCCAAACGTTCCTGGTAAACACCTCAAGCAGAGTAGAATACATGAGACTACTGGCCTCATCATATTCGTGGCGTTTGAACTCCTCCATTACCTCAAGGGCTATCTGTACAGCTTTTGTTTGATCAAACTTGTTTCCTCGAGTGTAGGCACAGGCGTTGAGGACGGCAGTGAACATTTGCGCGTTGGGACGTACATGTGGCAACCTGCCTTCCTTGTACTCCTGAAGCACTTCGTTGAGAAAATCCCACGCCTTCACCGCTTTGTCAGGAGCATTGCTTCGGGCCAAAGCTTGAATCACGACGCTATAGGTGACACGATCAGGAGCACAGTGAACATCCCCTTCGGCGACTCGATCGTTCATGGTATCCAACAGCGCCAAGACTTTTGCTACTGCATCCTGGTCATCGCTTCTCCAATGCGCCAGCATGACGCTTGTATACATGATAGAATTGAGAATCTGTGTCCCCGTCTCCAATTCCATCTTCCTTGCTTTCTGCACGATTCTCTCCGCCTGAATAGCAGCGTCTGGGCGCCCAGATCGGCTCCAAGGGTGCAACAGTGTTCCAAACGTCACGGAATCCGGTCGGAAGGCTTCATCGCCCGTAAAGCGATACCTTTCTTCGAGTTTCTCGAAAATTCGCTCGACATTTTCAGGCGCATGTGGACTTCCCGAACCAGCCCATGCACGCATTACGGTCGTGTAAGTGACAACATTGGGATTGATCCCATATCCCTCGGGAAGCTCTGACAGCATTTCCATTTCATCCAGTAGTTCCTCCGCCCTGGTGGCGAATTCGACAGTCCTGCCGCTGGCCAATGCAGAAATCAAAGCCGAATAGGATATAGTATCAGGTTGGTAAAGTTTCTTCATACGATCAAAGACTTGAAGTGCAGTCTTGATGTTCCTGTGATCACGAGCGCCACGTGAAAATGCAGTAATGACACCTGTGTAGTGCGCCGGGTGGGGTTTGAGGCTTGCATGCATTCTTTCTTTTTTGAAACGATCCTCCAAAATATCTAACGCCTCCAACGCGTACTCAGCAGCTTTCCTCGAAGAGCTCCTCGACCACGTCGCGATTAAGGAGCCGTAATGTGTGTTTGAAGGGGTCACGTGGGGTTCCGCCTGCAAGGCTTCCCAAACGCTCTTGGCTTTCGCCACACCGTCGTTAGGCAGGCGCGAAATCGCCTTGAGGACGAACCCGTACGTTTTGGCGTTTTTGGGAACCGTGATGCGATCAAACAACTGTATCACCTTTTCCATTCTCGATTCTCGAAAATAGCCCTGGAGCACGCAATTGTGAAGTTCCAATACCCGGTGATCCGAGGAAAGCAGGTGGCCATTATCGCGTAGCATCATCAAGTGTTTCAAAAGAGCCTCAGCATCGCCGGCCCTGCCCCTAGAAGTCCAGCATCGTATAATGATTTCGTAGAAATCAATAGAAAGTGGATGACTTTTGGAGGCTTTGGCGAGGTGCTGATCTTCAAATCGCTTCAATAACTCCTGAACAACTCGACCAACATTTTCTCTTGGAAGGGCAGGTTTCGCCCAGCATTTAGCCACCAACCTGTAATGCTCGACCGATGGTAGATCGTCGAATTGGAGAGTGACCAGGAAATCCAGCATACTCATCGCCTTCTCAGCGCTCTTCAATTCCTCCGAAGGGGTTGTTGACAAGATCCTGAGTGCTGATAGATAGGCGCGGTCAATTAACGATTGGACTTGCTCGCCTGGGTTCTTTACCTTCTGGGCTCGTTTTATGGCATCCGTACGTTTAATATTTGCTTCAAAGCTGTCGAACCATTTCAGCGTCTCGTCATGATAGGGCAGCCAGGATATCGCCAGAGTGTATCCACGAATCATATGATATGCCGCTTCCGGTGTCCATTCCCATTGCAAAGCACTGTCGAAGGCTTCTTGCAACTTGACAACCATACCCGGAGGCGGTGGGTCTTTCGCCACATGATACGCATTCAAGCCATGTGAGTACGTCTCAACAGTTGGTGTGAGGGAATAGTTTCCCATTGTATGGCAACGCTCAAGGTATCCAATAAGTGACCGACGTGCGAATTCACTATATTGAAGTTCTTGCGTTTTGGACGGAGGAGCAGTCGACGCCAGGACCCAATGGAAGGCCTCCAATGGTGGAGCCAATTCCAGATTACCGCCCAAACTGGTACCCCACTTACGCAAAACGTCCAAGGCGTCGGATTCATGACAAGTCGTCTGATAGTGTTGAATTAGGATCCTAAAGGGTTCGGCGGTTCGAGGCTTGGGATGATACGACAACCAGTGCTCAAAGATATCTTTCATTCGTTGATCATGGGTTGCGATCGTAGGAACACCGTTGTCATCTTTGATGATGCCGCTGTTTTCCATTCTTGGAGCAAAGATATCACTTGGGAATCGTCCGCTTGGCTGGCCACAAGGAAGGCTTTAGTTCGATCCTCCAATGAAACAATACTTGAAAACGAACGTGATATTTTGTGCATGCGTTTCCAACTGCCATGTTGGAGGTGCGGACGAGACGCTTGGCAAAGTCTGGATCTTGCAGCAATTAATGTCACAAAACTCATTTGGAAGCCGCGATCCGACGGGAGTCGTTATGATGGCATTATCATGCGAGATCATGTTTGTCGTTCGTCGAGGTGGACGGGGTTCACAGCTGCATCTTGTGACATCAACAGTACCTGGTACCAGTAGTCGCACTACTCCAGTACTTGTGCTACTGCATGTCTAATTGGTTCAAAGAAACTCTACGCTGTACTTGTACCCGCTACCCGCTACTGCTGGTACTTGCTGGTCAGCTCACTGAATGGACAGCCACGCAGACTGCATTAGCTAGACCAAACCAATCCAGCAAAATGCAAGGTGGTCCATGCCAGTGGTGCAGACTGCAAAGCCTGTCTCCGCAACAATGCCATCTATGTAGACGTTGTTTCAACAATATGGTGAATACTAGTATCTTCCTCTACAACTGCTGCAACCAGCCCAGCATGCATTCTGGAAACAATGCTATTCAGTGGATAGTAGATGATGCACAGCACCCAACAAAGTCCAAAGCAAAAGCAGCAATGAAAACCACCCCACAGCATGCTGCTCAACACTGTCATGGCCTAACCGTTCAAATTCTAGGGCTGGTACCACTACATCTGGCAAACCAAGACACAGACATATGGATCGAAATTCCGTTCCAGCAGTCAAGCAGTCACTGCCTTCAAAACAACGGGAACAAACGAACTGGAGCACTCAAAAAACATGATTCTAAGTCCTCTCCACATAGCAATCACGCAAATCCCACCAGCAGACACTTGCTCTCCAAACATTTCTCTATTGTGTCCACTTTAAAATTAACCTCCAGCCAGCCACCCTAAGAGATGACCCGCTCTCTATCCCTCTTTCCAATAACTTTTCCACGCCATTGCGTCAGGTTTTCACCAAGTATCTCAAATTGCCAAGAATTTGGTGGTTCTTGTAAGATCATTTAGAACAACAGTCATGTCATGTCTCTCTGTTCATGTTGGGAAGAGCTACCATCTGATAAACATAGTACAAAAATACCTTTCTGTCTCCATCAGCAGTCAAGTCTGAAGTACAGAAATTGTCAACATCATCTCTTCACAGAATGATGCATCTCCATGTTTGTTTTGATGGACAGATTGTGGCAGTCAGATTTTCTGTCTAAGTGCCCCCTTTTGCACCAGTTTTACACTTCAGTGTCATATCAACTTTCATCAGATGCCAGCAGATGGCTGCTGGAGATTCCTCCTCCTGCTGGTACTAGTAGTGTCCCAAATGATTGCCAGTTTGTAAGCTGTTGGGACTCAAGGCTATCAGGCAGGTATGATACTGTCTTATTTGAAGACGATGATTCCGGATCATAATGATCCTCATAATGCCTATGGCTGGTTCTTTGCATCAGCCAAGAAGAATGTCACCTCTCTTGAGTGCTTCAACCCAAGCTTGTGCTGAGAGCTCATTAATTCCTCACCAATCTGCCTGCATTGGATGGAAATGAATCAACATGGCAGCCTTCATCACAAAGGTGTGAATATCTTGGTCAGCCATCATGATAAAATACCCAAAACATTCTGGGAGTCAGTTTGATGGTTGAAAGTACTCACTAGTATAAAAGGTGAAAATGCTTCGGTTGGGTAGTACCTTACACAGATTGAAATGGTTGCAAATGATGGTATGCTGCTATCTCATTGTGGAATGCTTTCATCCAACACAAAGAAGTTTTCTATTTCCGAGCATCATGCCTTAACTTAGTATTGACAACACAGTTATCTTGCCTTGGGTGCTGCGCCACATTGACTGAAGTCTGAGGTTTTTTATTGGATTTTTGCATGTTGACAACAGGATTGCCGTGTGTCCTGAGAGCAGAGGGCGCCCCGAAGTTTATGGGGGAGGGAACTTTCTGGCGATGGTTGATGGCTATTCGATAATTCAAGTCGATTTTTTTGTGTAACAAGGAAACGAGGTTCTACTAGACCTAGGTGTTTTTCTTGTGGAAGGTGCAACAAGGAATTCCGGTAGTGTAGTACTTCCAGACCCATGTACTTTACCGAAGTACTCATTCTACGCACACTGAATGATTTGTGCGTCGTAATCGGAAAGTATGCATAGTGCTGGTTTCGAGTTTCGATTAGAAAGCAAGGAAATGACGTCAAGGATGACGTCAAAGTACTGGCCCTTTCACGTGCTACCTACGGTGATACAGTACTCCGGTAAGACAGTAACATAGGAGAGCATGCTGATTGGTGCGGCTTGACGTCATTTCCTTGCATCTAATCGCATCCTCGATTTCAACGCACATAAAGTATCGTCAATTTTGCTTTACATAGGTCTAC
>JAKSYS010000115.1:0-114949 GCA_022925895.1 Fragilaria crotonensis
CCTCTTTGCGTTTCAACAACTTGCGGACAATTGCCAAACTTCGCTGGCGCATGCGAAGCCGAGTGGGGTGCGGATTTATTATCGCGCAAATACAAATTCAGCTCCTTGTGTTTTAACAACTCGCATACAATGCGCGGTGATCCAATGGCACAGGAGTGGATGAGTGGAGTGCGCCCTTCATTATCTTGGACATTCACATCTACGTCCCTGCGTTTCAATAATTCGCGAACAATATCCAAGTGTCCTCTGGTGCATGCCCATATCAATGGTGTTAGGCCGTTTTTATCCTTGATGTTTACATCCAACTCCTTGCATTTCAACAGTTCGTAGACAATGTCCAGATGTCCCATAGCGCATGCTGTGGCGAGTGGAGTGCGGCCATCGATATCTCTGGCATTCACATTGACCTCCTTGTGTCTCAACAACTTGCAGGCAATGTTCAAAGCTCCATAGCGACATGCAAGGAAAAGAAGTGTCCTGCCAGTATAAACAGGGTAATTCACATCACCTCCCTTTAGGCATTTCTCCAGGCATCGCAGCAGACGACGACGACCCCCGATTGACAGGTTTGGTGCGGCATCGATGAGCGAAGTCATATTCAGCCGGAACCTTTGCTGTTCGGAGGCGTCCATCAATGACATTGTGCTTTCGATCAGCACTTCACTATGGTAGGCAAAGGGGGAATGTAGTGTGTGTATGTGGTGGGACTTGTCGAACAATATCACACTCTTTATACGGTGCTTTGGATCATAATGAATTATTTGGCATGTTGTTTATTATACATAGGGAGAAGGGATGATGTTAGCAATATGGCATGGAAACGGGGAGGTGATGAGCGACGAGGCATATTATTCGACCATACATTTGTTCGTTTGAGAGACATACCTGGTTGCGAGCGAATGATAAAGTCAATTCTCAGCTAGAGAATGGCAGCCCTTTGATGTTGTGACTTGTCGGTATTCAATAGTTGTCGGTAGCCAATAGTCGATACTACAGTGTAGTCGATACTGAATGTTGGACGAGACACTGCTGCGAGGTTGAGGGGCGGGAAGGGCGAAGAAACCTCTGCTTGCCTTTCTGATACGATTGACGAATCAGAGATCAAGAGATATATAACAATTTACATTCAAGGATTGTGAACGGTGAGCCGTGAACGAATCGTCCAAGCACGTTTCACCTCAGCATCACTATTTCATCCTACCGGTACGTACTACTTCATACAAGGAACTTGTAGACTATGTTACAAGTGCCAGTTTAGCACATGCCGGTACTTGTGCTACAGTACGAAATCCAATGAAATTACTGTCATAGCATTCTCTACTAGAGGGCCTGTCCGGTGAACATTTTTTTTTGTTTTAGAAATCAAAGAATCGAAGTTTCGAAGGGCTCATCACCTATATGACCGACAAGATGACGGCAAGGCAAAGCATTCTTTGAGGGATTAACAATGCTTCGCGTTTCTTTGCATTCATACATGATTTGATGAAAGAGGAGTCATGTTGGTGTGACAGTGGCGTTTGTGAGTCAAACTGTCGTACCAGAGGAATAACTTCCGACGATTCTTCGTTCGACACAGAAACGATGGCATGGCTGCAGGGAGACTTCATGACTTTGCCGTTGATGGAGTTACAACCGCTAGACACCGCAGCAGCAAAATCAACGGATTAAATTCAGAAGAGTTGCATTGGATCACATCGCCAAGTGCAGAGGCCAAGGTGACGAATGCCTAGAATCGAATTCGCATCAAGTAAGAGTGAATGACTTTTGATTAGCCTTCGGATATAGTGTGTGGCATTTGTACAACTCTGGAAGCAGAGTGCCTGCGATGAATTAGATCAAAAGCAGTTGATATTCATTGTTAATGCAGAGACCAGCTCACCAATAAAGTCCAGTCTGCAGCACGTAGTACAACGGTCCATTCAAGCCTTCGTGTTCTTATGCGACATCAACACTCATGATAAATAACGCACGTGCCATCATGACCTCGTTTTCAATTGAAGAGACTTCCATCGGGCGGAACTCCGGCAACCGGCGCCAGAGTCCTTACGATACTTTATCGACCGTGGATCAGAAGCATTGCGAATTCTCTAGGCACCTCCAAACTTGAATCCCACATCCAATTAACCCAATTATAACCAACACGGTCATTTTGGCAATTTCTCTGTCATCATTTTGATAATAGTCGCCGCTTTCTTTCAATGCTATTCAATTCGACATCGTGTCGAAAGTACAACGCTTCCAACACGCGACGCCGAGAAGCCTTGGTATGTTCCTCAAGACAGCTAACAATATCAAGCAATTCACATTTGCGAGCGATGTCGAGAGCTGAAGATCCTGCTTTATTCCTAATGCTCACTTCTACCCTCTCGTCTTTCAAAAGCATACACACCACATCCAACCGGCTTCTGAGGCACGCCCAGATAAGGACTGTGTTGCCATGAGGACCTTGAACATTCACGTCCGCCTTGCCATCTTTCAACAATTCGAGAACAATTTCCCATCGCTCCTCTACACTGGTCCAGTACAAGGCTGTGCGGCCGTTATTGTCACGGGCATTGACATCAACCTCGTTGCGTTTTAGCAACTCGCAAACAATGTCCAAATGGCCATGCGAGCACGCGATGATGAGTGGCGTACGGCCACTAATACCGTGGGTATTAACATCCACCTCTTTGTGTTTCAACAAGTTCCAGACAATCTCGAAGCCTCCCACGGCGCATGCGACGACGAGTGGGGTGTGACCTTTAGTATCTGCGATATTCACACCCACCTTCTTGTATTTCAACAACTCACAAACAATGTGCAAATGTCCCTTGGAACATGCTATGATGAGTGGAGTGCGCCCTCTATTATCTTGAACATTCACATCTACGTCCCTGCATTTCAAAAGTTCGCGAACAATATCCAACTTTCCTTTGGCGCACGCCCATGTGAATGGTGTGAGACCTTCACTATCTCTGATATCCACACCCGTCTCCTTGCGCTTCAACAGTTCGCAGACAATGTCCAGATGTCCCATGGCGCAGGCGTTAATGAGTGGAGTGCGCCCTTTATAATGTCGGGCGTTCACGTCTATGTCCACGTGTTTCAACAACTCGCAAACTACGTCCAAACCTCCCTTGATGCATGTGGCGTGCAGTGGAGTTCGCCCTTTAGTATCTTGGGCATGTACATTGACCTCCTCGTGAGTCAAGAGCTCGCGAACAATATCCGACTTTCCATTGGAGCATGCTACGTGGAGTGGAGTGCGGCCTTTTTTGTCTGGGGCATTAATATAGATTTCCTTGTGAGTCAGGAGCTCGCGAGCAAAGTCCACATAACTCCTGTAGCACGCAGTGATGAGTGGTGTGCGGCCACCATTATCTTGGGCATTCGCACCCATGTCCTTGTGCTCCAACAATTCGCAAACTACTCGAAGGTCCACACATTTCGCGGTACATGCCATGGTAAGCGGTGTACATCCATTGCGGTCTCTGGCATTCACATCAACGTCCTTATGTTTCAACAATTCGCAAGCAATTCCAAAATGGCCCGAGCAGCACGCGACGATGAGTGGTGTGCGGCCATCTTCATCTCTGGCATTCACATTGATCTCCTTGTGCCTCAACAACTCGCAGACGATTTCCATATCACCATGGCGGCAGGCATGGAAAAGAAGCATATTACCAACACCATCGCGGACAGTCACATCACCTCCTCCCTGTTGGCATTGCTCGAGGAAAACCTGCAGATGATAATGAGGCCAGTGTGGCATGTTGGATGGGGAAATGATGAACGAATCCAAATTCATCCGGAAGCTTTTTTGATAGTAGGAATCCAACGATGACATTGTGCTTTAGGCATGGTAATTTGGTTTGCAAAGTGAGGAATGCGTTGCGCGACAATGAATCACGTAGCATATATTTGAGAAAGAAGGAAGAAGGGTTGATGTTAGTGTTAGCAACATGGAAATGGGAACGGGGATGTGATGTGTAATGATGTACCTACCGGTAGTACGCAATTCGAGGAAAGAGAAGCGAAATGAGGTAGGCAATTGTCGGGGATAAACTGGCAGCTCACAATGGTGACCCTTTGATGTTGTGGCTTGCCAATAGTCGATAGTCGATAGTCGATACTGAATGTTGAGAGAGTCGCTGTGGCGAGGTCGAGGGGAAGGAAGGGCGAAGAAGCCACTGATGATTACGGGAAGATTGCAAACAGCAAACCGCTCGTACCAGAGTAGCCGTGCGCTGTGCATGCACGTTTCAACGCCACATTTCGGTACGACAGTTATAGTGGAACCAGGTATTGGACACGGCTACGGTAGTCCCAATGCACATGTATACATGTATGCATGTATTAATATGCATCAATACCGGTAGCAGATCCGTCAATACACTGCGCATACACCAAACGGATAGTACAAGTACTGGAGTACCATAGTACGGAGTACTGGTATTTCAGATTGTGGACGAGCAACATGTTGCGTCTATGGGAGATGGCGCTCATCATACTCGGGGAGAGTTGCCTCTCTTGCTTACGCCCTCAACTGGGTTGTTCGCTTTTTAAATGATGATGGGTTCCATTTTCCAAGGGGTCGTGATTAGTAAGCGGAACTATTTCTGCATCTTGACAAGGATAATTCCAATGTTGGTGAGAGACGGTCATCGTTACCTGTATTCCCCGTCAAGTATTGAAGACTCGCGCATAGCATGAGGCGTGAGTCAAGAAAATACGAAGAAGTTGTTTTCAACAACCTAGGGCTGTTTTGACAAGTTTCCACACTCCAATGTGGCGGGGATTTCAAAGAGTTCTTAGATGATTTGATGAAAAGCCCTGTGGTGGCATGGCAGTGGTGTGACTGAGTCAAACTGACTTGACAACTGAATAGCCGAAAATAGCAGGCAACGTACATCGTAAATTCTGTCAACTCTCCTTATGAGAAGAAAACGATGGCATGGCTGCAGGTAGTTGTAGAAATTATCGTTTTAATCAGGCCAGTTATTAAACGACACAACAGCAACAATATTAAACGGAGTCACTTCGTAAGATTTGGTTTGTGAACGCATGGCTCTTGCAGTACAGGCGCAGTGGCCACGGTGACGCATGGCTCGAGTGAAATGCGCCAAAGTATAATTCGAGTCGATTTTTTGAAAGCCTTCTTCAGATACCGTGAGGAAAACGTACAACTCCACAACAATGCACCATGCGATGAATCAATCAACAGTGCTAACTTTTTCATAGTCAGAACGATTGTCATGCTCTAGACATCTCGAACATTCGAAAAAACATCACCACTTTGCCCGCCACCTCATGGCCATTTCGGCAATTTCGCAGGCATTATCTTGATAAACGACGCCGCTTTCTTCCGTTGCTCCTAAATCTCACATGTTGCCAAAAGTTCATTGGGTCACCCTCGCAACGCAGAGAAGCAGTGGGATGCTCCTCAAGACAGCGTACTATGTCAAGCAATTCACATTTGCGAGCAAGGTCGAGAGCTGAAGATCCTGCTTTGTTTCTAACCCTCGTGTCCACCCTGCTATCTTTCAAAAGTATACAAACCACATCCAACCGGTCCCTGAGGCAAGCCCAGATTAGAGTGGTATTGCCATGAGGACCTTGAACATTCACATCACCCACTCCGTGTTGCAACAACTCAAGAACGACATCCCATCGATTCTGTGCACTGGCCCAGTACAAGGCTGTGCGGCCTTTTGTATCTTGGACATTAACATCCACCTCGTTGCGTTTCAGCAACTTGCAAACAATGTCCAAATGGCCATGCAAGCCTGCGATGATGAGGGGTGTGCAACCTTCGTTGTCCCTGATATCCAAATCCACCTCCGTGTGCTTCAATAACTCGCAAACAATGTTAAAATGGCCAAGGGCGCACGCCAACAAAAGTGGTGTCAAGCCTGCTTTATTTCTGACATTCGAATCGACCTCGAGAACAATGTCCCAATTTCCCATGGAGGTTGCAATCATTAGCCGCGTGGGGCCACTAATGCCGCGGGCATTTACATCCACCTCTTTGTGTTTCAACAACTCGCAAACAATGTGCGAATATCCCTTGAAACATGCAATGATGAGGGGAGTGCGCCCAATATTATCTTTGACATTCACATCTAGGTCCTTGCGTTTCAAGAATTGGCGAACAATGCCCAAATTTCCTTTGGCACATACAAAGGAGAATGGAGTGAGGCCTTCACTATCTTTGACATTCACATCCAACTCCTTGCATTTTAATAATTCGCAACAAATGTTCAAGTATCCCTTTACGCATGAAGTCATGAGTGGAGTGCGCCCTTTATCGTCTTGGATATTCAAGTCAATGTCCTTGTGCATCAATAACGCGCAAACAATGTCCAAGCTTCCCTTGGCACATGCGGTGTGGAGTGGAGTGTGCCCTTTCTTATCTGGGACATTAACATTGATTTCCTTGTGAGTCAGGAGCTCGCAAACAATGTCACCATAATTCCTGGAGCATGCAGTGATGAGTGGTGTGCGGCCAATGTTATCTCGGGTATTCATATCAATGTCCTGGCGCTCCAATAACTTGCAAACTATTGCCAAACGTCGTGCGGCACATGCCATGATAAGTGGTGTATGTCCATGGCAGTCTTTGGTATTCACATCAACATCCTTATGCTTCAACAATTCACAAACAACTTCAAAATTGCCCCAGTTGCTTGCGATGAAGATTGGAGTGCGATCATAATCACCTTTGGCATTCACAACATTGACCTTCTCATGCCTCAACAACTCACAAGCAATGTCCAAATATCCATAGCGGCATGCAAGGAAAAGGAGCTTCTTGGCAACACGATCACGGCAATTCACACCACCTCCCTGTAGGCAGTGGTGCAGACGATCACGAGCCGCGACGGACAAGTTGGGTGTGGCATCGATGAGCGACTTCATCTTCTTCCGGAAACTCTCCTGTTTGGAGGAATCCAGAGACGTCATTGTAATTTCGGTCAATTCTTTATTTTGGTGGGAAAAGGGAGGAATGTAGTGCGTGTATGTGGATGGAACTTGTCGAACAATATCACACTCCTTATACGGTGATTTGGATCAAAAGGAATCATGCGACACGAAGTTACGATATAGGAAGAAGAGATGATGTTAGCAATATGGCATGGGAACGGGGATGTTATGAGTGATGATTTTTCGATCATGCATTTGCTTGCTTCTGAGACAAAACGCCTTACCTGGTGATGTTTATTCTCAGCTAGTAGAGAACAACTGACTTTTCATGTAGTGAAAAAACTGGCAGCTCACAATGGTGGTCCTGTGATGTTTTGACTTGTCAATAGCTGTCCAAAGGAAATAGTGCACGTCACAAGAGACTCTGCTGAGAGGTCAAGGGGAGTGAAGGGTGAACAAAGCTCCTCTGCTCGCTCAGGTTAAAAGAGTGGGATTTACGATGATTTTCAACTCATCGAATTATTATGAGAATTGACATGCACTCCGAGTACGTACAATTGGCGCGTTAAATCGCAACGGCATCAGCTTTATTTCGTGAAAGTGATTACTACTGTAAAATGTATGCCAGTACATACGTCAACTATGTACGGTAGTATAAGTGCAGACTTAGATAACAGTAGCTGCACCTATAATATGCATGTAAACCCGACTTCGTGTGAACTGCAGGTTCGCATGTAGCTCCTAGCTAATGGTACCTGGTAGTTTTTCGTTCCAATGTTCGTTGATTCATCCAGAGTTGTCGCATCTGTTTGTTAACAACCACCGTTGATGATTCTCGTAACGTCCAAACATGTCGAAAATCGTCATGGCGTCGGGATGGTGAAATCTAAACGCAATCGAAGGACTAGTTCCTTCTTCGGCTTCCAACCTTTTCTCGGCGTCCCTGTCCACTATGATTCGACCAAAGCAGAAGCGGACTAACAAGAGGGGGTCACAGCCATGTTGAAACTTCCCGTCGTCGTCAAAGTGACAAGCGCACACATCTCAAACGTGTCAACTCGAAGTGGCGCGCGGCTACATCCATCTCTAAACCCAGAGGTATACCACAAGAACTCGAGCTGCTCCATCCTCGAACCTTTGATTACGCCAGGGTGCAATGATCATCAACATGTTCCGTGTCCAGTACGCTGCCGATCGGCGCTCGACATGCAACATGCAAACCGTGATGAACCTTCAATAAGGGATTCAAACGCAACCGAACAGGTTGTCGTCAATTTGGAACCAAATTGGGATGGACCCACAGGCCGCACTCCTCACAGTGCCACAGTGGGAGTAACATTGGAAGACTTTGTCGCGGAGTGTTTGCCAGAAATTCGCCAACGCAATACTTTTACCGATGCGGCGGCCAAGATGACGGCTGTACCATCTCACTTCTTGTTCCCATGATGAGTGAAGCCGTCGTAGTATTGGGATGCTAAAATCCAGCCATCGCTAACTGATTCGGGGGTATACCGGCGCCATTCGATGGACTATACATTATACATAATGACGATAGGAATCACTTCACATCTTCGCACACAACCCGAGGGCAATACTCCGCATTTCTCTGATCACTTTGAGTAAGGTCGCAGCCAACTTTGTTTGCTGTTCAATATACAAATCTTACATGGGGTCTTTCGCTCCCAACTCGCGACGCATACAAAGCTTGGAATGTTCCTCAATACGGCTTGCGATTTCAAACAATTCGCATGTGCGAGCAATGTCCAACGCCGTCGATCCTGCTTTGTTCCGAACACTCACATCCACCCTGACGTCATCCAAAAGCTCACAAACTACATCCAACCGACCCCTGAGGCAGGCCCAGATAAGTGCTGTGTTGCCATGAGGACCTTGTGCATTCACATCCACCTCGCCGTGTTTCAACAACTCGAGAACAATTTCCCATCGATCCTCTGCACTGGCCAAATAAAAGGCTGTGCGGCCTTTATTGTCATGGGCATTGACATCCACCACCACGTGCTTCAACCAATAACGTGTGAGACCCTCCCTAGTACGGCGGCTCCACAAACAGTGACTCGCTTGGGAGTCAGGTTAGGACGAGGCCGTCGCAATGAAGAGGTGCGAACGCAGGAACAAGAAGGCACAACGCGTGGCGATACCGATACGATTGCGCGTTGTGTGTGTGTTGTGATGGCGTTAGCGTTGTGGCTGAGTATATCCTTCTGCCCCTTCACCCTTACGATCAGATAGACCGGCAAGAATGCGATTGAGGTAATAAAGGATTATATTAGAAAGTTGTGAGCCGAAAGTACATCGGCGTTTAAACTAGACTAATCATAGTAGCGCACATCATGGCGCGCAGCTACGACCATGGGTAGTCGACCGTGCGCAGTAGGCAGTAGCACGGTGCTGCGGAGATAAAGAATATATGCACTGACACACTCCCCCATTGTGAACATAGGTCGCAATGAGCAAATAGAAGTGCATCGGGAAGAGAAGAGAGATTAGGGTGACGTTGGTGCCCAGGGAGCTCCATAATGACCCATAAGACGGCGAACGTGACGATGGTGCAGGGTGGAACCGAGTGACTTAGTCAAAGAGTCCGCGGAATTGACGACGCCAGGTATATGGGAAAGAACAATGTCTCCGTTGGCTTTCCATTCTTGGAGAGCAAAATGCTGAATATCAATATGGCGTGCACGAGGCGTTGGACGACTTGCGTTAACCATGAGAATAGCCGCAGCGTTATCTTCGAACAGGGTAGTCGGCTCAAGTTGTGGGTAGCCGAGTTCGAGAAGAATGGAACGCAAGTATTTCGCAATCTTTGCGGCGTGGACAGCCGCGAGGAACTCCGCCTCAGTGGAGCTTGTAGAAACTGTCGACTGGATCTTTGATTTATACGCCAAGGGACCGCCACCAAACATGAAGACGAGACCAGTAATGGAGCGGCGCGTAGTGAGGTCAGTAGCGTGCGCGGCATCAACATACCCAGCGAGTTCGGTCGGGGATTGTGGTTGCGGGAAAACGGGCAGAGACGGATCAGCAATGAGGGTTTGGAAAGTACCGGGCGGTAGAGAGGAAATGAGGGAACGACGCCAGTAGAATAGACCCCAAGTCTTTGTCATTCGCAGATAGCGCGCAACACGTCGCAGAGCGTCATAGTGTATTTTTGCCGGATGATCGGAGAAACGCGCAAGTGTCGTAACCGCGTAACCAATGTCCGGACGAGCAACAACATATGCATATATCAACGCGCCCAGGACACTCCGATAAGAAAACCCAGCAGCCGTTTCAAGGTCACAATACGCATCGGTTCCGTTATGAGGAGCCGTCGCATAATCATCGAACATTTGTTGCGTTGTTGACGCAGAGATGGGTTCGATCGGTTTCTCGTCTGTCTCACGCGAGCTTGAGGATGCCCATCCGTAGTGTGCCAATAGCTTGTCAATGTAGGATTCGCACGAAATCTTGATATAACGATCGGTTTGTTCAACGTCCACCCGTTGAACGATTCCAAAATGCCTTCATCGCGAAGGTCGATTCCGTCATCGGCACAAATGACTCGGACGAGATCTTTGATGGCATCGGTGTTCGTGCTCCCGATGGCGAGGTCATCAACTTGGCGACAGATGAGCATCCGGTGGTCTTTGTATGTGCCCTGATACAAGCTGCGCTCATGAGTTGTAGACTTGAAACCGTGGCGCGCGATGACAGTGTTGACGAATTTCTCCCAAAGGGCGCCGGACTCGGGATGTCCCTGAAGTGCATGTTGCACTGGAAGGACCATGTCGCGAGAAACGGCGATACCATGTCGGACGAGATGCCAATCAGCATATTGGTCATCGATGATGACAAACGTGGGTTGGTCAGGAGGCGGCGAATTCGCGTATGCGTTCGTCGCGTCGACTTTCAAGCTGATAAACCCTTCGTGCGTGCACAACGCAAAGAACATTCGCATACACGGTTGCTCGATGCAACTGGAGTATGTGTTGGCCAGTTTGAGTTGCGGAGCCGCACGAGGAGACCCGTCGCAACAGTTGCGTGCCTTTCGAGTCCCGTCGCTCTTGATGATGTAGTTCCAGTGTTGTCGAAGAATGATGGAACCCTTCGGCGCATGAACTGGGTCGCCGTACATTTCCTGCTTCGCCATGGAATCAAGTTGCTTGAATTCGGCAGCTTTCCAGTCGCTCCAGTTGGGGAGCTTGCGGAGCTTTCGACGAGTGAAACCACCGAGACCTTGCTCTTCTGACGTTCCGTGCGTCGTCGTGTTTAGCGAACGGAGGAGGATTTGTACTTGGTCGTCGTTGGGATCGTCATCAAATTCTTCAAATGAGCCGTCATGTATGGCGGTTGGCGGCGATGGGGAGAGCTTGATGGTCGAGATCACACGAAGCTGATCGATGGACAAATGGAGTGGTTGATCGAGATGACGGTCGACGACTGGAATATAGCGATCGGGAGCGAAGACAATCTTGAAAGAACGTTCGTCGGACGTGGCGACGGTTTCGAGGGCGGCAGTAATGCTCGCAGCCGTGAAAACCGCGACGTCGTTGATGGATACGATGAAAGCGCCAATATACTTGCGACGAACGTTCCGAATCCGAGAGGCCGAGGTATTCGGGATGATCCCCGAGACATATCCTCGCTTTCGAATGTGGCACTCCTGGATCTCAAAACCGAGGTGTGGATGCTCGCACGTGACCGAAGGGGACAACTCATCCAGGCGTTCGAAGGGATCGTCGGACACCTCCAAGTTGATGGGAGGGAGATCCAAACGGTCTGGATTTATCACGCCATCGTTGGCCAGATTTCGTAGATGCTTAACATTCGGAGGAGGTTCATCTAAGTCATTCATTCCTTCGTCAAACCGTGCATGAGTGGCAGTCTTCACGGTCGAACTCCCGAGGTCGAAATAGTACATGATCTTCAGGGGAGCGGGAGTATCCGAGGAAAACACCAAGTCGGGAATTCGGGACAACGCGACCGTATCGAGCAGTCGTTGGACGAACGTGGATGCGGCAGCCAAAGGTGCGGAGCTTTGCCAGGTTTGGGAGCGGAGCGCCACACATCTCGTACGGACTTGAAGGCCGATCGCCGTGAGGGACGAAATTGTACAAGCGGATGTAGTGATAGAACGCATATGGCCAGAAGTTTGGCCGAAGGTCCGCACCGGAGAGCATGGTTCGGAGGGCATCGCCAATGGTTTGGTGAGGTCGCTCACCAGGTCCATTTTGGTGTGAGGAGTCTGGTCCTGTGAGTTCCACCGAGTATCCAAAGTTCGAGAAAGTTCGGTGGATCTCGCGACATTTGCCCAGTTCGCCGCCTCCGTCCATGCGGACATATTTGTCGGTGCATTTAGGGGCATTGCTGGCAAGCCAGCTATTGATCCACTCAATGGGCGGTGCCTTAGTGGCGAAGGCACGTCCGAATAGGCGACCGCTGTAATGGTCGGTCAAGAGAACGTAGCACGTCTCGCCGTTTAAACCGACGAGGTTGTTGTGTCGTTCGAGTCCCGGCTTTTCTGTACCATGAAACCAAAATCGATCGAGACACCTTGATAGCATTCCGTTGCTCTCATCGTTGTCTTCGTCCCGGCTGGAGCTTTCGAAGTTTCGCGGCGAGACAGATTGGACATCCCTCAATTTCGCTCGGGATTTTGAACTGGGGCATGCCTTTTACGAAACGGTGCATCTCTGATAGGCGACGAAAATTGATGTGACCCAGTCGTTGATGCCATAACATCCGTAGGGCAGAGCGACTTAACGATAGGACAGGGTAACCTTCGATTGGGCCTGTCGTTTGACTTTGGCACACTCCGATTCCGATGAGAACTCAGGAATTGGCGATCATCATCCAATAACAAAGGCCTGTGTGCGATGAACTCGGGAGAATCATTTGTTCCGGCGTCGTCGACGTTGACTTGTGTCACAAAAGTCGAAGGAGTGGAGTGACATGCGCCACAGGTCATTCCGTCAATTGGGTCGAGGATGCTTGCCGCAGATACTTGGGTATGTTCGGTGCAGAGCTTCCGAACGAATTGATCATGTGGAAGCGGCGCCAAGTGAGCTTCGGCAGTTGGAGTGATCAGGGCCTCAGTGAAGGTTAGGCCGCCTCGCCTTTCCGTTGGTTGCAAGATGATATAGATATCCTGCGAGCGTCGGAGGCGATGCGGGAACAGAATGTGTCCGGGACCTTCGGTGAAACTTGACATGTGATACCCGTCGGTGCCAAGCTGTTTTGCAATGGCAGCGTGCGAGATGATGATCCCTGGGATCGTGGGGGTGAAATACGTCCGAATGTATACGGACGATGGGCTTCCGGCACTTCCACGGTTGTCAACGGGGATACAAAGGAAACCGACACCAACGGGATGGTGTGCATGGTGACCGGCATCAAACAGGCGGACATTTGTGCGAGTGAGGGGGCGGTACGCGAATAGGAGCCTGCGATCGTTGGCGGTACATGCCATCGAGCCATTATCTGCATGCGCAAACGAGAGGTGCTGTGTGCGGTCATACGTCTCTGCCAAACGACGGAGGAGGATTGGGTCGGATGCCTCGCTGAGTCGGATGGTTTCTGACGCCGGGAGCGAAGGGCCAGTGCGAGCGACAGTGACAACAACAGAGCTGACAGTGGGTGTGTCGAAGCAGTCTTCGAAGTCAGAGTCGTCAAGGTCGGTGGCACGGATGGAGTTCTGTTGGAAACCGTCGGGACCATCGTCGTCATCCTCGTCAACCCGAGGGGGGTTTTCAGTGGAGGCTTCGTGGACATCCGAGACAGCATCTTCCAGGATGCGACGCATGGGTCGGTTGACAGGAGCACCAGAGTGTGGGCGGTTTTGGTTTCCGGTAGACGTCAGTCGACTGCGAAATTGCTTGTGCGAATTCGCGATCTGCACCTTAAGCTGTGGATGGCGCTGAGCCAAACCTTCTGCCACAATATAATCAACGAAACGGTTGCAGTCTTCGAGCTTGTGGCCGGGGTTGTGGCATCCGAGGCAGACAGAAGATGCATTTTGATTCTGGGAGATGGCGCGGATCATGATGTCCATTTCCTCATCGTCGAGGGTGTCGTCGGTGCTGGAAGAGAAATCCGGGGAGGCTGTTTCGATTCGGCGAATGATGGATGCTGGGTTCCGGCCGGGATGTGACGCCTGAGTCGACGGGGGGTCACGACCAATCTCGGAGGCGTATTCGACGAACGTGGTGGCGAGTTGTGCCAGCGAGAGCTTGAAAGGGAGCGTGCCATCAAGTCCGGTCCGTTTGTCACGTTCAACGAGGCGACGGATCTCGGGACGCCATTCGGACGTGAGATTCCGGACTGACAAGTCGAGGGCTTCGGACTCTGTGTAGGTGCGCGTGGCCTGTCGTTCGCGTACCATGAAATCTTGAAGCCGACGAATGTAGAGGCTGAATGGCTCCGTTCGTCGTTGGCGAGGAATCTCGCTTGCGGTCGAGAAAACTGAATGTAACATGGGATGATGGAGGCGAAATAGGGAATAGATAGCATGGTATCCCGCCTGCGGTGGACATCCCTCAACGGCACCATGTTCCCGGGAACCACTGGGAAATGTGGAGTCCTGACTCAAAGCGGTGTAGATCAGACCAGACATGAAAGAGTCTTTCTCTCGGACGGAAGCAGGGAGCCAGGTCCACCAGGCACCGTGGATTTCGTCTTCCTTTGCAGATTCATACGGTGGACACCACACTCCCATTGTAAGCATGTGGAACAAAAGAGTTTGAACCAGTGTACGAACGAATCGTTTTGGACGAGTCGAATCTTGGGAAGCTAGCCTTGCGAAAATCTTTGAACTTGACTTCTCCATACATGAATTGACTCATGTAATCTTCGTAGGATTCGGCGCCGAAAGTGACTTCTGCAGAGAAAGGATGCATACGTGTAGGCGTCCGAGTCAGATTTCCACCACTCGTGCGCGGTCGAGTTGTCGAATTGAAGAGGGGCGAGGTTCGGGGAGTGTGGAACCGTCCAGCAGCAAACGGAGGTCCATGTCCGCCTGTTGGGCGAGTGTCCACAGGTTGCCCGCGGAAGGTGGGGATTGCGGCCGTAGAGTCGGTTATTTCAGCATCATCAGCGGTTGGTGCAATCTCCTCGTTCATTCCGGGTGCAACCACGTTCACAGGGACATCCATCGGGGCAGACGTATCAACAACCGAAGGAGGGCCTTGGCGCGAGCGATGAGATCGGCTCCCGTGAGTACTCTGGGAGGAGGCAGAGGATCCCGGTGGCTTCGGAATTTCGTTATCTGGAAGCAGGAAACGGATCATGATAGGAACGTGCACGATGTCGGATGGGCGAGAACGTTCCTTGAGACGTTGGATGATGAGACGCTGAAGCGCCGGCTTGCGCAACGAGATGACGGAGTTGCGGCTGCGGGCGTGATACATGCCGAAACCGGGATCGGTCAACGTAGGCAGTAAATCTTCCGACAACCATGTAGTGTCTTCGAGTTGTTGCAAAACGCTGTTCGGATGAGATCATGATAGTCTCCCGTAAGCGACATCGTAGGCACATCAAAGACCTCTGTGAGTGGGATTTCTGCCATCGGGCAGTCCACAATATCAATGGATATGACAAGACAGTCATTGTCATATTGAACCTCCTCTGCGTCCACCATTTTATTATCGGGTTTCAGAAATATGCGGTCCCGGGTGTTTGGTCGGAGAGTATTTCTGACACGGAGTGGCTACGTGGTTCCCGTATCTTGGGAATCGTGCGACAACAAAGAACACGAGAGAACTCGAAATCAGTCGGAGAAGGCGCAGAAAGCAGTCGTAGAATTTGGGCTCATAACCTGTGAGACCCTCCCTAGTATGGCGGCTCCACAAACAGTGACTCGCTTGGGAGTCAGGTTAGGACGAGGCCGTCGCAATGAAGAGGTGCGAACGCAGGAACAAGAAGGCACAACGCGTGGCGATACCGATACGATTGCGCGTTGTGTGTGTGTTGTGATGGCGTTAGCGTTGTGGCTGAGTATATCCTTCTGCCCCTTCACCCTTACGATCAGATAGACCGGCAAGAATGCGATTGAGGTAATAAAGGATTATATTAGAAGTTGTGAGCCGAAAGTACATCGGCGTTTAAACTAGACTAATCATAGTAGCGCACATCATGGCGCGCAGCTACGACCATGGGTAGTCGACCGTGCGCAGTAGGCAGTAGCACGGTGCTGCGGAGATAAAGAATATATGCACTGACATAACGTACAACGTCCAAATGGCCGCGCGAGCATGCGATGATGAGTGGTGTGCGGCCTTTATTATTTCTCATGAACAAATCCACATCTGTGTGATTCAATAACTCGCAGACAATGTTCAAATGGCCACGGGCGCACGCCATCAAGAGTGGTGTCGAGCCAGCGTGATCCCCGATATTGACATCCACCTTCTTGTGTTTCAACAACTCGCGAACAATGGCTAAATCATCATCAGATCCTCGCTCATACCCCGCTGAACACACAGCAATGAGCGCTGTGCGGCCTTTATAATCTCTGAGGTTCACATCCACCTTTCGGTGTTTCAACAACTCGCGGACAATAGCTACTTTCAACATGAGATCTTGGTAACAATCCCGCTGAACACACAGCAATGAGCGCTATGCGGCCTTTATTATCTCTGAGGTTCACATCCACCTTTCTGTGTTTCAACAACTTGCGTAAAACAGCTAAATCATCATCAGATCGTCCCCAATATCCCGCGAAACAAACAGCAATGAGCGCTGTGCGGCCTTCATTATCTCTGATGTTTAAATCAACATTCTTGTTTTTCAACAGCTCGGAAATTATTTGAAAATGGCGAGATTCGATTGCCATGCTGAGTATCTTATTCACATCCACCTCTTTGTGCTTCAACAAAACGGAAGCTATTCCCAAGTGACGATCGCGGATAGCAATGCTGAGAGCTGTTTGGCTATACCTATCGCGAGCATTCACATTTACCTCCTTGTGCTTCAAGAGCTTGCAAACAACTTCCAAATGGCCATTTACAGTTGCCGTGATGAGTGGTGTTTGGCCATAGTTATCTTGCGCATTGACATCCACCTCTTTGTGCATTAACAACTTGGAAACTAGTTTCAGATTGCCATGGCGGCTTGCCAATACAAGTGCTGTCCGACCATAGCGATCCCGTTCGTTCACATCTGTCTCAGTATAGCGATCCCGTTCATTCACATCCGTCTCAGTATACTCAATGCCATGACTTCTCTCATTCCTTTGTTCCTCCTCGCGCTCTTGCTCGTAGTAGTATGCAACAAGCAAAGAAACAAATGCAGAACTTAACAGAAGCAAGCAGAATGTGGTGGAATTCCCATTGGGACGACATCTTCAGATTATTATATATTGTAGGGGAAATTGCAATTTAGTCCATAAATAAGTTTAAAGATTATAAAGTACAATGACCCTCTATCTAGTTTTGTACACTATTGCAATATAGTACATAATGATTTCACTATTTCAATAAAGTACACATGTTTTGGCCATGTTTGCTATGTAGTCCATTTTTTAATTATAACACCCATTTCTCAATTTCCGCGCCCGCCACGCCAAGGTTCCACTGAAGATATGGTACCCCGTCGTGTAGATCAAACATAAATCAACCATGGTCACTACTTTTTCATGGAGCCGTTCTCCATCATTTATTTTCTGATGATGGCATTGTTGGTTACAAACCTTTTCATTCTGACCCTGTCCATCAACTTTAACAGTGGTCATAATTCACCTTGGTGTGATGCTCTTGTCACATTGTGTGCTATCCATGGTGTGTCAAAGTTCCCTTGAAAAAGAATTTGCGCGCGCAATTAGTACTAACGCTACTGGCGGTATACACTTACGTAGAAGTAACTGCGCCTCAACTTTGCACAATCGCACATTCATCCATTATCATCCAGCCATAATCCATTTCACACACACCATTTCAAACAACAACAAGCAAGCAAACAAAGCAGTCAGTTCCTCCCCTTCCTTTTGTCCTTTGTCCTTCCACTGCAGTGCACTGCCTATTGTCTGATAGGGTACCATCCAGTACAAATCGACAAGAAAACAGTCAACTGTGACAGGCAGGTGACAAGAGGAGACTAGTGACGGAGACGGATTCCTGTATCTTCCATCACCTGGCTGATTGGTCAGTATGCCTGATGACGAACCTTATGGCGGCCATTTTCCTGGTGATCCTCGCGTCCACGGCTATTTGTTGATTCCTCTGAACAAGGTGATGTTGACGCTTTGAAACGTACTAATGAATGGCTCAGCACTCACCTTCATGATGCAATAATTCAACGGGCTGGCTGGTTACCATCCATCAGATTCTGATGCCGATATCGTTGCTTATTGATCAAACTGGCAAAACCGAGCAGGTGGAGCCGACAAAGTTGTTTCGAAGAGCCCCAGCAGGAAAGCCGTTGAACACAAAGAGTGCAACAACGGACATCATGACTCCGATGTGTCCCTCGAGTCCGGAGAGATGGAGGAGTTGTTGCAGGAAGCCGTCAACCAGCATATTGAGGCAAAACAACTTCCCAATGAGCTTGTCATCAATGCCCCAGTGGTGTCCACTTCTTCCAAGACGGAGGAAAGTGATCTAACGGGTGCATGATTCTTGTCGGACACTAGCTACCTTCTACAAGGTGATGGCGGAAGCCAACGTTGACTCTTTGCAAAGATGGAACACATCAACCCTCTCGTGGAAATCTATGTACAAAAAACTGGCAAAATCTTGCGCATCAAGTGTTCCATCAATGGAAAATTTTGGTTGTATCAATGCAGGGAACACATCAACTGTCCATTTGCTTGGGATTCGTGCCTTGAGGCACACCAGGAGTGATGGTATGTAGTATGCTATCTCTAGGAGGATGAAGACAATCCATGCTGGAGTTCATTGTGCACCACTCGCAGCCGGATGGAAGGAAATCACGTTGTGGTGAGGACAATGGCAACAAACAAAAAAAGGATTCCCAGGTCGTTTTGTCCAACACAGTATGATGGCGTGCCGTCAACCGGGACACCACCATGGCTGATAACCAAAAGGTTGGACTGCAAGAGCATTCAGCTGGTTGGATCTTGCATTGAGGAGCTTGAAAGAACAAAGCCAGGGTCAGTGCTGATTGGGTTCACATGTTTGCCAACCTTTGAGATTCAGAGCATTCACCTCCTTCGTGGATTTGTGAAATATGCTCTTAAGTGTGAGACCGGTGATTTTCCTTGATGCTACCCACCTTCGCAGTGAATTCAAGGAACATTATATGTTGCATCTGTTCTGACATCAGGGGACAAGAACAATGTATTCCCATTGGTTTCATGATTGCCAGCAATGAGGATCGGCAAACGTGGGTTCAGATGTTGACGTTTCTAAAGGAAGCGTGCCCCATTGTTTGTCAGCAGGGACAAGGATGCCAAGGCATGGCTGATGATGATGCTCCCTTTGTGAAACACCATTTGTCTTTGGTGAAACAAGTGTTTCCAACAAATCTGAATTCAGTTGTGATCAGCACATATGAGTAAACGTGACACAGAGGTTTGGAAGAAACACTTCCCAATACTACAACATTATGGCAATTGCCAAAACATGCTCGGCCCGGCGATGAGGCTGTTGAGTTGCTAATTGACAAAATCAACTGACTGAAACCGCAGGCAGCAAACTGCATCCAAGATATTGAGGAAAGCGGTGTTCTGTGGAAGTCATCGCAGTGGCTTAGTTGGCAGCATCAGTATCCACCACAATTAGGGATACGAAATGACCTGACCTTTAGTATACAGTCAGAGCTAGTGGGTGATTGTCATAAGTTTGGGTACGTGCAAAAGACGCTCACCAAGCAGAACATTTATCCGGTGAGCACGGACTCTTTGAAATCTGATGGCAAAATGCTTCCGCCAGCCAATTGTTAAGAAGAGCTGCGCGCCCAAACCAAGAGAATTTGGCATCGAACTGCTGAATACCAACTGGGTAAAGACTCGAATCATCTGTTTGAACTGCGACCGCCGAGGTCACAATAAGAGGACATTTCAAATTCCTGGCCCCTAACGCCTGGGAAAGAGATTGCTTCCCGACGCGGCTGAGGAAGGACAAAACTTTGATTACGAGCATAGCAAAGAGAAGCAACATGAAGATTAAAACACATTCATAGTGAAGAGGAGCAATATGAAGACGCACTAGATGCACTAGTCGCACTTGAAGAGGAAAGTGACAACTCAAGTAACCAAAGAGAAGTTCTTGAACAAGAATAAGCAAATGACAAAAGTAACGTTACTAGTACTACTAGTTACATGTCCCGCAGCATCTATGTTACTTGCTGCATCAGAAGGTGGGTTTTTGTATCACTGACAATATATGTTAACTATTTGTTTAGAAATTGTAATATGTTGCTTGAAGTCACGTATATGTTATCACTATTTGTATGTATTTAGTCATTCTATACTGCGACATTTCTCAGAGTCATATACTGTGGCAAAATATATTTATATTAAACCAATGTGTGTTACCTAGTAGCATCTATGCGTATAACTTACCTTAACAGTTGCAAATGTAACAATGTTTCTCTAAACATTTTTACTTTATACTGAATACATGTGGTAAGAGTATCGCATGTGGCTCATTAAATTGTTTGTTCTGAACAGACTCTAGATATTCATACGCCATATACATTTAAGCCATGTTTTTACGACCATCCATTGTTTGGTATTGGTTTGCGAAATTTTCAATCTTTTGGTTTTGGGGGAGACGAGCATTTTATGAACCAACCATTTCTTGTCTCCTTCCAAATATACGCTTACGCATGAACAAAATTGTGATATTTTGTCTTAACTCCACACACACTCTCATCCAACAAGATGGTAACACCTGATCATTGTACGGTTTGCAACAAGAGTTTCAAGAGACTTTTGCACCACCTTAATCAGAGTTTGGCATGTAAATCTCATTACATGGCAAGTGACAAAGCAGCAACAACAGTGCCCTCCATTGTATCAAACATCGGCCACGTGAAAACCGGTAATTTGTTGCAAGGTGGTACTTCTCGCACTTTCCGTCCAAATTTGAGTTCTCCTTTGTCCGATGGATTGCTTCCAGTATTGGAGAGTGGGGGAATTGCTGGAAAGGCCGACGATGAGCTGCGTGTTGAAGATGTCAACGAAGTCGATGACTACATTATGTTTGACGACGACGGTATTCCCGAGCAAGGCGATGCTGACGATCAAGACATTTCAGAAACTGAATCGGAGGAAGGTCCTGATCTCAGCGTTTTGGATTTGTACTTAAAACTGTTCAAGCTGCGAGCAAACCCGCTCGGTCTTGCGCGTTTTTCTCGGGAAAAGAGTCCAAATTGAGTTGTTGCAGCTTCTTAGGGATCTGAAGTGTCCTCTCAAAGCATTCACCCTAGTACTTAAGTGGGCTGCTAAATCAAACGGGAGCGGCCATTCATTCCGTGAGGGATTTCAACCAACTCGTGAGAAGGTGATCGCAAATTTATTTGAAAGGTACAACATGAAAGGATTAATCCCGAAAGAGAAGAAATTGTACCTGCCTTATACACAGAGGACCGTCTCGTTGATATTCTTTGACGCCAGTGAAGTATTCGCATCGCTACTCTCATGTCCCACGCTCAATCAAGATGGGAATTATTTCTTCGACAAAGCAAAGGATCCATTTGTTGCACCAGAAACATCATCCCACGTGGGTGACATCCACACAGGCCGTTGCTACAGAAAGACATACGACGCCCTGATTAAGAAGCCTGATGTCGACATGCTCCTCCCCTGTATCATGGCAATGGACAAGACATACATCGACATGGCAGGCAGACTCAGATGGAGCCAATAACAATCTCTCATGGTCTTCTGAACCACTCAATACGTCGGCTCCCAATTGCCATGCGAATCCTCGGATACATCAATCACAGCACCCCCGCCCATCTCCCTTCAGATTCCGAAATAGATGCCGAGTTCAATGCACCCGCTGACTTGCCAAAGGGGACCGCCCGTGTTGAAGACCCGCTTCGGTGCCCCAAAGACGTAAGTTGGTCAACGTTAATCCTGAACGAGACACACATGCAGATCCAGTTCATCCTAGAGGAATCCGGTTTTTTGAGATTACAGAATCATGGTTTCCGATGGGATCTTAGCTACAATGGAAAGATCCACCCCGTCGTGTTCCACCCGTATGTACCCTTCATCATCGGTGACACAGAGGGGCACGACCGTCTTTGTGGTCACTACACCGCCCGATTTTCACAGATACAACAGCTTTGTCGCATCTGCGAATGTCCCACATACTTGAGTGGTTATTCCAAGTCCAACTTTCGCCACCGTGTTCCCAAAAAAATCGACGCTCTTGTGAGTAAGGGCCACACCGTTGAGCTCCAGTTGCTGTCCCAGAACTATCTTAAGAATGGATTCGCTGAGGTTAGGTTTGGTCTCCACAATCAGCGCGGAATATTTGGAGCCTGCCCAGGCGAAATGCTCCATTTGATTTCCTCGGTTGGTTTAAATATTGCCTGCAGGCCTTCTCAGCCCAAGCTGGTCCCAATTCAAACGCATTGAAACAATACGATGTGCTGTGCGCTAAGTTGGGCAGATCATTGTCCAGACAGAGCGATCGCGACATCCCCCGAACAAACTTCCCCAAGGGGTTTTCATCAGGATCCAATCTGATGGGGCACGAGATGACAGGGTGTCTTTTAGTCACATTATTTGCACTGCACACCACCTACTTCCGAGGCATCTTCGAGGTTGGGAAAAAGGTAGCTGTAGTAGGGGATGACCAGAGGTTTCGTTATGAAAACCACATTCAAGATTGGATAGGAGTTGTTACATCTCTCCTGGTGTGGCACCAATGGATGAAACAACCGATGATGTCAAAGAAGATGGTCAAGCGTTCGCACACCTGCTTGCAGTGGCTGATGCGTGTTGTCGCCGAAGTGGCGCCCGTCCAGGAGCAATGGGAAACAATACGATCAAGACGCACTTGGTACTGCATCTGTGCGAAGACATCCTTGACCACGGTGTTCCCGACAACGTGAACAGCGCCTACGCTGAGTCAGCTCACATCCCACTCGCGAAGGCGACATCCCGAAACACACAGAAGCGAGCCATATCCTTCACAAAACAAGCAGCCAATCGCTATACTGAAAATTTAGTCATTTCACTCGCTTCTACAGACGTAGAGAATGACGTCAAACGCAACGTCGACAGCAGTGCAGCTGACGTTGACACCCCGCTTCCGATGGTAAGGGTGGTCGTCGTTTTTACCTTGCATGGGAGGAAGGCAATGAACGCGCCACGTTTCGCTGGACTCGCCCGCGCTCCGGAGACAACTTGGAGATGGCCCATCTTTCGCACCGAGTAACGGCCTTTCTGAGTCGACATTGCCTGCCCAAAATGCCGAAGGGAGAGCTCCCATGCTTCACGTCCTTCAACGACGAGGACGGCAACAATTACCGCGCCCATCCTTGCTACGACGGCAAGGCATGGAACGATTACGCGATGATCGAGTGGGAAGGGTACCCACAACCCGAACCGGTGTTCATCCACACGTTCGTTGACCTCCGCGGGCTTCCGAAAGGAGACTCCATTGACATCAACTCGAATGGACAGACAAAATTGACAGCCGGGTTGTACGCCGTCGCCCACTCCTTCAATCCAGTTGACGAAGGTGACCTCAACACACCGAACACCCTCATAGGTCATTATACCCCACATTTCCATTCCTTTAACGACAGACATCCAACCCTCTTCCTGGTGGATGTTGAGTCCATAAGGTCACCGGTACTAGGTATTCCGGATGTTCAATTTGGAGTAAAACCTCCAATGAACGAGCGGCATTACCTGTTCCTGATCCGTCGCAAAGCAGAGTGGCCCCGTGCGTGGGGATTCCCTCATAAACAGGTGTCACCATGACTTGGAGCACGACGTGGATGACGACACCTGGTTTGAGGAGGAGTATGAGAAAGACGAATTGATCAACCGCCTGCCAAGTGGTAGGGAAATTTACAGTGTCAAGACCCCAGAAGACTTTGCCGCGGAGGTAGCCGCGGAAAAAGCCGAAAAGGTTGCCGCCAAGAAGAAGAAGGAGCACGCCGCCGCAGAGAAAGCATCCGCGAAGGCAGCGAAGGCCGCCGAAAACCCAGGCAAGAATTCGAGTGCCCCAGCGTCCACCGCACAACGGTTGGCGGGGAACTTTAAACGCAAACGAGTGGCCCCAGCAAAGACGGGTAAGGGGTAGCCAGTGGGCAGTCCCCCCAAGTGTTGTCAGCTAGGAAGCTCACGCGGTAGTCGTGGAACCAGTAATCAAAGTTGAACATGTTTATTTTTTTTCTTTGGTATCTTGTATCGTCCACCAACCTCCAGGTCAGTGATTTGCACCCGCCAGCCACCGAAAGTCAAGCTGTCACCGGCCGGTTGTCCATCTACCTTCCGTCCACCCACGCAGGGTGTTCCGGCACTCACCGCCACGTTTGGTTTTCGAGAACCAGAATGCAGCTCACCACCACCGCCACCAACGGCTCCGTCTTCCCGCCCGTCCGCAGGGGACGGCGAATCACCAACATCACGTTCCCGTTTGCCAGAATGGAATCGCCGCACAGCATCGGAGCCTTCCGAACACAGTGGCAGCCCACTGGCTAGGAGCTCGACAGCCGCCTCAGCAGACGCCAACTCGCCAGCTTGCCAACCAGGCTTCGTGGCCGCGGCACCCCCGGTTTCAACCCGAGGTCCGCCCCTCCGGCGGGGTCTCCTCCTCTCCTGTCGCCTGCCAGCTCTCTTCGAGCCAGCCGGAGAGGTGGCCCTGGGGACAGTAACCGGCAGCACACAAGGCCCGTCCAGCCTTCACAATCTTCTCCTTTGCAGCCGTGAACGTTCCGTAAAGATGGTTCCGGAAGGAAGAGTCCCTCCCCTGGTCACAAACCCAAATTCCTTCCCATCCGGACAGGAAACAGACGAGCAGTGTCGGATGACCCTGCCATCCCAGCTGATGGCCACACCATGGCCAAGCTTCACCGCCATGCCCCGGAACTTGGTTCTTCCATCCGGTCTAAGGCCGTGTACATTGGGAAGAACAAAGTACCAGTTCTCCCCACAGCCCGGCACTTCCTCCGTCCACAAACTGAAACCTTGCGAGGCGTCGTTCACGTCAAAGTGCGACGAATTCCCGAGGTTGACGCTCATGTCCACAGTGTACCCAACCCGTTGGCGACGTTCCAACATCTCCATTCTCTCCCGAAGATTCTCGCGTACGTTACCGCAATCGTAGTTGACGACGCCAAGTCAACGTCACCGTCACCGTCATCATCGTTGTTGTTGTCGTTGTCACAATCGACGATGTGACCATCACCACCAAGGCCGTCCACCATCGGAAGGACGACGCCGTCCATCGGCGAAAGCGGACTCAAACCAGAGTTCCCCTCGGTGTCCCTTACGACAGAGTACACCTGCGGGAAGCAACGACCCCCAAGGATCGCCAAGTCA
Source organism: Fragilaria crotonensis (assembly GCA_022925895.1). NCBI lineage: Eukaryota > Bacillariophyta > Fragilariophyceae > Fragilariales > Fragilariaceae > Fragilaria > Fragilaria crotonensis. The sequence continues at coordinate 25,373 of JAKSYS010000115.1, forward strand.
ACGATGAGACCCCGGAGGACGCCGTCTACAACACATGCATTCGCTGCGTACGGAATTTTGCTGTAAACAGGGGGGCCAGTGGGTGACTCCATCGTTTCAATCCTTGTTCCAAGCGCGAACATTGAACCAACATCAGCCGACTTAGCCCTTGCAGTGCCCTTTGCCCCCGACACCCGGATCTCCCGACACCGAGTTGTCAGCCGCTCCAGCAACTCAAGGTGGTCATCGTGCGCGTCAATCTTCGTGACATTCCGGACCAGGACAACGGACTCACGATCCGGAATGCCGACCACGCCAACGTGAATGTCAACAAAGTGGGTCTCGTCCGGATCGATGACCCAGCAGGAGTCAGGTATATCGTAGTGGTGGCTGCCATCAACGTAGTGCCGGCAATCAAACTTTGCGCTACTAGATGTCTTAAGTTGGTTCCGGAATTCATATGCCCGATAGTCGGGGGGGACGTTCCGCAGGTCAACGCCAGCAATGAAATCCGGTGGCAACTCGGGTAATTCGGCGTCGTGGCACTGAACAGCCCTGTACACCACCCGGTTCTGCAGGGAACAGTGCCTGTATCCCGTAGAGATTCTCCAGGCCGACACGCGGCGGTTCTCGCTGAGATAGCGAAACTGTGCGAGATGACTTGGACCGTAAGGCTCAGGGTTCCCACGGGATTCTGAATAGAACCGCCTCACAAAGCTGTCACTGCCAAAGGTATACGAAGGAAAGTCGTCGCTTGTACCCTCCGCCCTCCGCAAGCGGAGCCAGCTCATGTCATACGCCCTTAACGTGCCCCGCACTCCAGCATCCCCAACGTGACGGTCCCGATGACAGTAGAACACTCCACACTGAGGCAGGAACAAAACCGCTGCCCTGTAGAAATAATCCATCTCAGGGCCAACATCTTCTGGTTTTCGGGACAGGACGTGACGAACTTCATCAAAATTGACGTCAGAAGACCGGCCACCGCCACGCTCCCCCGCCTCCCCACAACCGTTCGACAATGTGGCCGGCGAAGGAGCCCGGTTGAGGATCACGTCCATCACGTAGAACTCGTTGAGGAACTCCGACTGGAGTCCAGACTCCGGGAACATGTCGGCAGCCGAACGCAATCTAAACGGCTTGCATCCAAAAGCTTCTGCAACGACACTGATCGGAGTCTGACACAAGAATTCACTGCACCCAACCCCGCTCGCCGTCCTGAACCTTTGCCGGAATGCACTCCTCTCCTCCGGAACAACGGCCATGGACAACAACGACATCATGCGTAGGTGAGTCGGGCGAGTCTGCCTCTCATCGCGGTGAGTGGGGAGGGACTTCCCCCCGTCCGCCACATCACCGACTCCTGGAACACGTGGCGAGTTCCCAAGGTTTCTAACAGATGTCACGCTCGGGGAAGTCTTATTCCCGGTCTCCGCGACCTTCTTCTTTGTGACCTTCTTCTGTAACCTTCTTCTTCGCAACCTTCCTCTTCCCAGCCTTCTTCGTCCCAACCTTCCGTTCCCCATCCCTCCTCCACGACCACATTTTCCACAGCATCAACGCCACGTCGATCGGGCGACATCGGGCTCTCTCCTGCTTCCTGGCAGGTGAAGGCCGCGCAATGCCAGTTCCAACCTCACAACAACCAGCCACAGAGGATGGTTGTCGCGAGCGCGCTCTCCAACAAAGACAATCAACACGCAATCCTGGCGTGGACTGTCTATTTGTTGAAAAGTCAGCGAGAACTATCCGACGGCGACGTGGTGATGTTGCAACAAACAGCAACCCAACAAGAGTACTTCATCAAAGTACTCTATCATCAAGTTGTGCTTTTTTGGTGTCACCATTCACCAAAGGTACTAACAAGCAGCAAAATCGACGTACTGTAAGTACTATGGCGAATGTAGGGCATTTTGCACCTGGGACTTCTTTCCAAGACCTCTAAATGCAGCATAAATATGTTATTCATGTATATAACATTGAATTACATTATATACACATTCATCGATTGTATTAAAATTATGTATGTAATTAAATGAATAAGTAATTACAATACATATCATTTTCATGTATGAATGATACATTCGCTTCCTAGGACAGGACTACATACTGGTACAGGTACACTATACTGCACCAGTATGTAGCAACAAATCAGTATGAACGCAAAAATTTAATGCTTGCTTAATACATGGATGTACATATATATGCAATTTACATCATGTATGCATACGCACCACGACACGCCGAATGATTACCAAGAACTAGCTGCCGGTATGACACAGGTGTTGCATACTCCGAGTACAACAACTACTGGTAGTGAAACAAGATTGCAAGTCCGTCCACGCAAAAACAAGACTGCAGCGAGCATCATGTCATATATAATTTTCTAGTCACACATATTCATACAAGTATATGAAACGGAAAATGTCAGAAGCTAAATAGTGAACATGTAAGTGCATTCAAAAACAATAAACGACTTGCACATGTTTTGTGAATATAAGTCGTAACTAATACAATTTTTGTCGAAGTCATGTACAGGTAGAAAATGAACAATTAGGGACAACTCATACAATTTTGAAAACTGGTGGGAGATTCAAAATCCCAAATTCATCACCCAAAATTACAAGTCGTCTCATACTTGCTGCAAATTGATACAACCACTGAGACCGCTATTCTAACCCTTGCTTGCTTCTTCTTACATTTTGATTCATTCCTCATGCCGAAGAAAACTATATCTCCAACGAAGCAACCTTCAGTGGCTATTCGGACCACGCCTCCACGCGCGACCAAGAACAAGACGAAGAACGCCGAACTTGAAACACCGACAACAAGAGCCAAGAGGAATGAGATGGCGGAACAGCAAAAGGCTGAAGCTGCTAAAGCTGCTAAAGCAGCAGCTGCTAAAGCAGCTGCTAAAGCTACTGCTAAATCCGCGGCTAAATCTGCCGCTAAATCTGCGGCTAAATCTGCGGCTAAATCTGCAGCTAAATCTGTTAAAGCATCGACGACTGCAGTTAACCCGGACCCACCAGTGCAGATCGCGACAGCAGTTAACCCAGACCCAGTGCAGATCACTGCAAAGGGACGCAAACGACGTGTTGTTCCTCCTCGTGGTAAGAAGAAGAGGAGGAAAGTGGCACCAAAAAAAGGTGGTGGTGGTGAGCAGAAGGAGCGCTCCTGAGGAAATTGATGACTCCTCTTACTCAGTTGAAGAGGTTGACGATGAAGAGTTTGAAGAGGTTGACGATGAAGAGTCCGAATCAGATGATGACAGGGAGGATGAGGGGAAAAGTAATGCGGGTGATGACAACAACGTGGTGACACATGACATGTCAGATGATGACGACTCTGTTCAAAGAATGGATCAGTTTGTTAGAGATGTCGGGAAAACAGCAATGGATGCAAGACGACGTCTTGGTCAGGAGTTGAACCACTGTGCCCAGGAAGGCGCGGAGGATCCTCCAGATGACAATGATACTCCAACGGCGAAGAAGAAGGTGTCGTCTACGCATGTTCAGCACGATGTATGCGATGACAATGAGTCCAATGCGCCGCCACGAGAAGAGAAGCACGTGAGAAATCGAATTGTGATATACGTCAAAAACGAGTTGTTCCGTCGATGTAAGTTTGTTAACAGTCCAGTTATGTTCCGAAGGGCGTTTCGAAAGGTGCTTGAAATCGAAAAGCCAAAAAATCATTTCCTTTTTCAGTTGACATACGAGAAATGTTTCAATACAGCGTTGAACCAGAAAAGGAGTACGTGTGAACAAGCTGGTCTCAGAATTGTTCGGGGCGCAATCAATAAGGATTTCAAACACGCGGCGAAGACTTCTTCACGTTTGAAGAATTCTGTAAGCTTAGGACAGCAACAACAGACAGGGAGAAAAGGGCCTTCTTCTTCTTCTTCAATAACTTCTTGGAGTGTGTATGTGGTGCAAATGCGTGGAGAATCGCGAAGAAAACAATGCTTGTATCGGAGGCGCGGCACAGCGACAATTCGAAAATGGTAACAACAAGTGACGAAGCGTTTGCATTGTTGCTGATTGACAACTATTTGGAAAAATGGAAAACCGGCACGGAGTTGGTTGACAAAGACAACCCAACGGAAGCAGATGATGGGCAGAATATGACGACGAAGAAAACAAAGAGACAAGCGGGAAAGTACACTGAAAAGAAAAAAGGAACCTGCAAGTATGGTGGGTGGAGCGATGACGGAATAAGACAGTTCAATGCACTGCGCATAATGGTTAAAGAGAACAGGGCATGCCCGCAGTCAAAAGACATGGAACGTGAGCTGCTGGCATTCTGCAGGACACGGGCAGGATTGAAGAATGCCCGTGGCGATGAGCGGCAAGAACAGCACGACGGTACTGGTGCTGACAACAATGCATTGGAAACAGCGGTAGCAAAGGTACCTGTGGAGGCAGCATGGGACTCGGATGACGAAAATGAGTCGTAGTTGCTTGTGATTGCGACAGCTGCTGCTGGCAGCCATAGTTCATTAAATGCATTAAAATGGTGAATGTTATGAAAACAAATGGCTAGATTGATACAATGTATGCTGAAATGAGAACACCGCAATGCGTAAAGAACAAAATATATGGTGACTTGGCAAAATATATGTCCAAGATATAGCATGATATCGCCATATGTGATTTTTATAAGTATTTCATTTAAACAAATATGTTGACAGACTATTTGATATGTAACAATATGTGTCACATTGTGAATATAATATTGCATCTATATTGTGAAAAGATACAATATATGTTTGAGACAACATATGTGTTAGCCACTTAACATACATGTGCAGAACTTGCGATAGGGATGTCATTATCCGGTAACAATTCAAAGCTTAAAAAATAGTTAACATATCCCACCTTCTGATGTGTGTGTTATGCCATCTTCTTCCGTTTTCTTGAAACGGCATTCCACATCAACGAGGACGCCACCATTTTCATCGCAACCACTGTGAATTAAGTCTACCTCATTTCGAGGTACCTTGAGACAAAAATCCAACAAAAGAACTCTAGCTAGTACCAGCCCTGTCCCTGGTGTGGATGTACTTGATTGGCTGGGGTTGTCATGATCAGCGTTTGGAAAGACTCTTTCCATGTCAACCTTGCCGTAGTTGTCCAAAGCTACATCATCCTCCTTGATGACGTAGTCTTCATCAGCTTCATTGGAATTGGCTTCATTGTTGGAATTGTCATGTCTTTGTTCATCAGCCAGACTCCTTAATATAATCAACATCTTCACGGCCAATACTATTCTTCATGACGGTCAAGTTGTTCATGGCCACTTGGTTTCAATTTGCACAATTGTCATTGTGCCCCGCTTTCCAGCACAAAGATCTCCTCCACTCTACTGAATACGAGAAGTTGTGTAGAATACTGGTTCTAAACTTGAATTGTTTGTCAGTGATCTTTGACACACCATGGATATCACACAATGTGACAAGAGCATCGCACCAAGGTGAATTATGACCACTGTTAAAGTTGATGGACAGGGTCAGAATGAAAGGTTTGTAACCAACAATGCCATCATCAGAAAATAAATGATGGAGAACGGCTCCATGAAAAGTAGTGACCATGGTTGATTTATGTTTGATCTACACAACGGGGTACCATATCTTCAGTGGAACCTTGGCGTGGCGGGCGCGGAAATTGAGAAATGGGTGTTATAATTAAAAAATGGACTACATAGCAAACATGGCCAAAACATGTGTACTTTATTGAAATAGTGAAATCATTATGTACTATATTGCAATAGTGTACAAAACTAGATAGAGGGTCATTGTACTTTATAATCTTTAAACTTATTTATGGACTAAATTGCAAATTCCCCTATATTGTATCGACCGGCACTGTATTTCAAAGGTTTTTGGATTTACAGGTCTACTACTACTGGTAGTGTGCTCTCGCTATACTCTACTACTCTCTACTCTACTAAGTACAGTATGCATAGTGTATCCCATAAGTACAGTAAGTTCCATGCAGGTAGTACAGTACATGTACTACAACTATCAGATACTAGTACAGTACTGTAGCTGCCTCTCACCTCTCACCACAACGGTCCATTCGAACCTGGTTCTGTATCCATTGCTGTAGGCGTGGTCCGTTTTCTCGACCTTTGACACGCGTTTCAGCACACAGAGCCCGATCTCTTGCTCCACTCGATCAATGGCAGCGTTGATGCAGTCAACACTGTGTCGAAAATAGCCGTGGACCATATTCACTTCAGGATCTCCGTCAAAGGACACTACATCATCCACACCTATCTGTGCCACCAGCCGGAGGATCTTTGATGCTTCTCTTGAAAACTCATGTTATTTTCCACATCCAGCCAATGACGTCGATATCCTGCCCACCCAGAGGCAGCATAGGGCAACAAGGTGTAGAGGTTCCCACCAAACCTTCGCAACCATGTTCGTGCTTTCTCACAAAACTCAGTATCGCCTAAGAGCATGGCACCAGATATGCCTCCCAGTCCCTTATAGTGAGATGTAGACGGAATCGAAAACGGAGGCAATCTCACCAAGGTAGTGTTGTAGTAGCAAGTGGCCTCGAAGATACGCGCACCGTCGCAGTGGAGCTTAATTCCACGATTGTCGCATAATTCTCGTATCTTTACAATATCTTCCCAAGATGTACATTTCCCACCCAACTCGCGATGTGGTAACTCGATTATCAACGTCGAGAGTGGATCAGTCTCCTCATTAACTTTTTCAAAATGCTTCGAAGGTTCTCGTACATCTTCAAAACTCATGGCTGGTATACTATAGCCATTTTCGGCAACTCGATGTAGTATCGATGATGAGAGGTTCCATGCGAATCAAGTAGCGGTATGCCTGAGCTTCGTGCAAGAGCAGGTGACTGGAATGATGGCAGCCAAAGGTCGTTCCACCGTGAATCAACAGTGCAATCGACTGCGCCATGACCCCGCTCGGCATGAAGACAGCATCTTCTTTACCGAATTCAGCAGCGATTTCTGATTCGAACTTGCGAAGATACGAGGACTTGACGTCGAAGTCGCCGTAGACGTCGAAGCTCGATATCCCAAGGTCAAGACATGACTCGCTCAGTTGTGCAAGAGCTTCAGCTGGGGACAGATGTGCATGTTGGCTTTGAAGATTGATTGATGGCGCAATGGCAAGTGCCTTCACGGCATGGAATGTCACGAGGAATGTGATGGCTATCATCGTTGTCGTCGGAAGGTCCATGTTGTTCGTGTAGAAGTCGGAGGTACTTCTACTACAGTACCATGGTACTCCTGTGTATTTCATATATGCATCTATATGCATAGGAGCAACGCAACCTGGGATACTGTACAGCATCTGTAATTCGTACAGAGTACTCCGTACTTGTACTGTGTACTGTGGCATGTTCAGATTCACTGCGTACGTGCTCTCACCACAACTTTTATCTACTATGTACCATAGCTAGTAGCTAGTATACTCCAGTACTCGGAGTACTTATTTACGATGATTTTATGATACCAACTCCAGTACATTGGTACAAGTACCGGGTTCTAAGTGCTTAGTACCTGGTACGCCAAAACAGTCGACAGGACACAGGACATGCAGTCTTACACTGCTCCAATCAACTGTGAGCAACACCTACTACCTACTACGTAAATTGGGGATAAACAGCTGCATCGACTACATCCACCACCACTTGGAATTGCTGAAGGAGGGGTGTCGTTTGGGGGTATCGAGATGACACCACCGCTAAAGAAAGCCCGAATTCATTCGGCTGCAACCAAGGAAAGCCATGCTTGCATCCATGCGCACAATGTATCGGTGAAGGGCTTCTTGGACGAACTTGACACCATTGAATCGACCAAACCAACGGATTCCATGCCAGTTCTCTTGTCCGCGGCATCTATGTTGGTGGAAGTCAAGTCGTCGCAACGGAATATATTGGAGATACTTGATGCAGCCTTACGCAGATTTGAAACGCGAAGAATTGGAGCGCAAGAATTTGGTATTGGAAAATCTTGTCTACGAAAGGAATCACCTCAAGGCCCAGTTGGATGATTGCAAGGAATTCCCTACTCCTCATCTGGAACGCATGTCAAGAGACGAACTGTGTGATGACGATGTTGAAGAGCCAGCAGAGAAATTAGTGAATCGATTTCTTTGTGGAAGCGCTGAAAACTCCATTCAGGATCCAAAGAACCACAAAACCATCATGACCAAACTCCACAAGGAACTCAACTCCCGAGGATTGCTACAGCGTGATCTTGAGAAGGCTCAATCGTCGCTGACGAAACGAAAACTGGTTGCTGATAAAGAAGAAGCATTCTTTAGAGACATTCCGAAGAAGTTGGAGATGATTGAGAAAAGCAGCATACCACTTCAGGAATTCTTCCAATCGTCAGCGTCGGACAATTCTTTGAGATTGATCGGGTCAGACCGGAAGAAACGTCTCCAATTGGCGCAATCGCTACCTGGTCCGCTTTATGCATTGTTCGTGCAGCTCCAAGCCATTTTCGATGGCCAAACCGAAGAAAATGAAAGTGTAACGCTGCAAATTGTGAGGAAAGACGGGAAAGGGAAGGAGGACGACGAGGCCACTTCCGACTCCCAAGTTGTACAATTGGACTTTCTCGTTCCTGACATTCATGCTAAGGATCCTTCCGGCGCCAAGAAGAAACGAGTCACTGTTGAATTTGGTTTCTTTGAGGAGTTTCCTCTAGTTACGGCAAGAGCGTTCGGCGGCGGTGACAAAATCAACACTAAACTGCTATTGACCAATATCTTTCCTGGAGACTCAGGTAATTGGAATGGGAACCTTGATGTTTCAACGCGATTGAGTGGAAAGCCATATCACTGGTGCAACTTCCTTGCCGGACTGGTTTTTCCTTCTCCAGTGTCTGGGAACGCACTTCACCTGAGCACCAAGGCGGTGATCCGAGCGATAGAAACGCGAGTCAGAGCCAACACGACCCTCACACAACTCCTTTCGTCCTTCGAACGAAAGAAGGTAGTTGTCCATCCCTCGTTCGCAGAGAAGTTCAAGATTTCCGAGTGGCGCGAAACTGACAGGTTGGACCGTGGTCGATGGAGGCGACACAGCACAAGAGGAATTAGTCACGTATGTTGCAACTATCAAGGATGGAAGCAGAATCCTCGCCGCAAGAGTTTTGATCGACTGGTGCCACTACCCTGCGGTCCGTCCAATCTGGTCGCTCTGTGAAGGACAGGAGGCATGGGCAATCAAGCATGGTTCGGTTTCTAAACTCCACGGAGATGCAAATCCCTTGTACGCGACTTCTATAGGCCAGATTGAGTCGCGGATCAACGAAGACGCAGACGACTTTGACCTCACTTGCTTTGAATGGGTTTTATCTTATCAGCTGATCAAATTGTTGCGCCTGTGGTCTCAATGTGAAACAGGTGGCCATGGTCAACAAGGAGATTTGGGAGCCAGCGCACGATCAAGGAAAGGACGCGATCGAGTAAGCATTATCTAACGTTTCCTATTTACGAATCGCCTGGTGCGCTTGGGTGGCTCGACGTTTGCGTTCAGGCTGCGGGCTTCCTTGGCTGACAGAACACAGCTTCGAAAATAGAGCCTATGTTAGTTCGCCTTGTGAAGGTGCACGTACCGTGCACCATGCATGTTGTTCACATCATTCCATACCTACAAAGGTGTGCCGTTCACATTGAGCTGTCCTCCTTGGCGCCCTTTATCCATCCTTCTCGTAATGGACAAGGAAAGTGTTTGTTAGAACCGAATACGCGAGTACTTTCTGTAATTCCAGTCGCAGTCGATTATCTTCATGTACTTCGATCAGTATGATGAACAATTCGTAAGGGTCCGCGACGAATGTGACGAACAGAATGATGAGCGTGCCTCGCGACTTGTTGAGGCTCTCGCCTTGGAATAGCAGTACAAGTACTGCATTATGTAGACAGGCATCGGAGGCTCTCACCCATTGTTTCAATGAAATAGTGGGTTGCACGAACTGCCGAAGGCCGTCGACGGTGAAGATAGCGGGGGAAAACAAGCCCGTGCCCAATGTCTGATCCCTCCCGACTTTACCCATGCCTGCAGGGCAGTGTTGCTGAACGTTCTTGTAATTTGGGAACTGACGGTGATCATGGTGATTCGGCAACTTGCACCAAGACCACGGCATCGAAAGCTAGGTACAACGTACCTATTGATGGATTTTAAAACATTAAAATCCTTGAGACATCTTCAACAATTGGAAATCCCTCCATGGTCAGCTTGGTAATTTCGCTGGTATTATCTTGATATTTGCACACCGCTTTCTTTCTCTGCTGTTCAATTCCGTATCTTGCCAAAGATCATTGCTTGCGACTCCCAACGCAGACAAGCCTTGATAAACAGTTCATTCCAATTCTTCCCAATTGATCGTTGCTTCCGACTCGCGACGCAGACAAGCCTTGGTATGTTCCTCAAGACAGCCCACAATTTCAAATAATTCACATTTGCAAGCAATGTCCAACGCAGTCGATCCTGCTTTATTCCGAACACTCACATCCACCCCGTCGACTTCCAGAAGCTCACAAACCACATCCAACTGCCCCCGAAGGATCGCCCAGATGAGGGCTGTGTTGCCATGAGGACCTTGAACATTGATATCCACCTTGCCATCTTTCAACAATTCGAGAACAATTTCCCATTGCTCCACTACACTGGCCCAGTACAAGGCTGTGCAGCCTTTGTTATCTTGAGCATTGACATCCACCTCCGTGTGCTTCAACCAATAACTAACAACGTCCAAATTGCCGTACATGCTTGCCACGATGAGCGGTGTGCGGCCTTTATTATCTCTGATACGGAAATCCACCGCCGTGTTCTTCGACAACTCACAAACCATGTTCATATGGCCATGGGCGCATGCCCTCATGAGTGGTGTCCAGCCTGCGTTATCCCTGGTATTCACATCCACCCTCTTGTCGTCCAATAACTTGCAAACAATATCCAAATTTCTGTTGGAGCATGCTATTCCAAGTGGAGCCATGCCACTAAGACCGTCTCTGGCATTAACGTCCACCTCTTTATGTTTCAATAACTCGCAAACAATCCCAAAATTACTCAAGAAAGTTGCACCTATGAGTGGTGCGTAGCCAGCAAGACCATGATGATTCACATTCACCTCGTTGTGTTTCAACAATTCGGAAACAATGTCCAACCTTCCCAAGAGGCATGCCGCGAAAAGGGGGTTGTCGCCTGCTGTATCTGCGATATTCACATTAATGTCCTTGTGTTTCAACAATTCACAAACAATATTCAATTGTCCTTTAGCGCACGCGACGAACAGTGGAGTGCGCCCATTTATATCTTGGACATTGACGTCAATGTGGTTCAATAATTCGCAAACAATATCCAAATTTCCTTCGGCACACGCATGCATGAGCGAATTAATATGCTGTTTTTGCTCGAAGAAATCCAGAGATGTCATTGCGTGCTTTAGGTCAGCCCCTCACTATATTGAGTATAGGCAAACAAGAAGAATTTGTGGTGCGTATATACGGTCGGGACTTGTCGAACAATATCACACACTTTAGGAGGTGATACCGAACACGATGAATCATGTAGCATGTTGTTGTTAAACATATAGGGAAAAGGGATGATGTTAGCGACACAGCATGGGATCGGGGATGTGATGAGCGGCGAAGCACATACTTCGATCATGCATGTGTTGCTTGTGAGACTTACCTGGTTACGAGCGAATGAAAAAGTCAATTCTCAACTAGAGAATTGGTAGCCCTTTGATGCTGTGACTTGTCAGTAGTCAATAGCCGATACTGTACGCTGAACGAGACACTGCGGCGAGGTCAAGGGGAGGGAAGGGTGTGTGAAGAAACCACTGCCTGCCTTCCTGATGGGATTTATAAATCATATGTCGAGACAATGAACCACAAAGCCATGAAGCGGCTGCATGAACAGTTTGAGGGTTTCGGGTTTCGGTACCGATTCTGCTGTGTACTGTCGAAAATGACCAAGTGTGTCTGTTGAGAGAATTCAACCGGGACTCGACTAACAGCCATGAGTTTCTGAACATAAACTCATTACACCTATGTAACAAGTAGCTAAGAGGCGATTGGCATCGAAACCTGGATCCACTTCCCATTATTGAATGTACCCTAAAGCAGTGCGTGTGTTACATTACAAAAACAGTAGAGAGTAGAGATAACCGTCTAATCTGTGACCTGCCATCGATTGATTGGTCGTTGATTCATAGAGTGTTGCAGTTGTTGTTGATGTTATCGTCGTTGGATAACAACCACCGTTGATGATTCTCGTACCGTCCCTTTTCTCGTTCCCAAAAAGCAGAAAATCGCTTTGGTGTCGGGATACTAAAATCCATCCATTCTTTGGTTCGGGGATGATGAAACGCGATGCGAGTTGAGCACAGAAACATGTACGGTGAAGATGATGACGACGACGAGGGGTTCGTATTTTCGGCATACAACACGTCACCAACAATGGGACACAACAGTTCATACGCAGCATGTTGGCGCAATTGATGGCGTCGACCAGTCCGAGGTTGGAATTCAATCCAACTTAGGAATGTCCCCTTGGAGGTGGGCATGCTTTCCAACACCTTGTAATGGGTCGTGGCTAGCTTTCCAGTGTGATCGTCGTCGCCATCATGGTTGTCGCCGTCATCGTCCACGTCCATTCCTCCTTCTCCGTTTCCAAACCTTGAATTCACATCGCTTGCTGGTATCACCTGTAGAATGTTGGATTCCAAAATTCCTTTTTCGTTCCGTGGTCGTCCATGGACGATTGCATGGTAGGTTTTCAAGACTTGTTGTGATGCAAATCGATGCGACAAGGAGACACTTGCCGTCTTGGTTTTGGACATGATCAATAGTCCCGATGTCCTGGTATCCAATCGATGTACCAAAGTTGGCAATGGTAGTACATCATCGTCATGACGGTGTCCTCGTGCCGTGGTTGGAGGTGTCAATACGAGTGGCGCCATTTTCAAAATAGAATTGGAATCGTAACCACCCTTGCCAATGGAATGACAAATCATGCCCGCAAGTTTGTAAAGAATGGCAATGTCATCATCTTGATACACAACGTCGGGTAACAAACCAGCAACTTTGGTATAGGATAGATTGGGATATCCAGTTCCCTTGGCGATGGGTTGCTGTTGTTGTTGTACTGTGCTGGTGTTGTTCGTCATATTCGTCGAGAGTGTATTGTTGTTGGATAAGAATGGAATAGAAATGACATGGCCTGGATATATGCGAGTGGCGGAGGTTCCAATCACAACAACACTTGCTTGATTTATTGTCGTATTGGCTGTGATATTTTCCATTCCTTGTTGTTGTGAATTCGTACTTGGGATTGTCACTAGAATTCGTTTCTGTCGAATAAGGCGCCGAGCTTTGGATAGCGATGGGAACAATTCTGGGGCAAGTATTGTCAACGCAACGGGTAGAGTGACGTTGAATGCAGTCTCATGATACTGATCTGGCTGTTCTTGTTTTTGCTGTTGCTGCTTTGGTTGTTGAATTGTCGTCATTGGTGCAATGGATCGATCCCGTCGAGCGGAGAGAGTTGTGGCTTTCGAAAGAACCAGTCCTGCTGCAGGAACCGTCCAGCTTGTGACTGCAGCTGCTGTTGTTGTTCTTGTTGACATCATCGAGACAACAGTAGTGGGTACATGAACATGATGAAACGACTGTAGTGACGAGGTAACCTCCAATCGAAACAACAATAGTAGAACAAGAAAGTGGAACATCCCGTATGACTTCACGGCGCTGGAACGACGTTGTGTTGGTACTACTCCATGCATTGAAAGAATTTGCATAGCAAATGAATGTGAATGTATTGTTAGGACTTGCACATACTCACATACTCATTCATCATAATATAGTACTCGCAATCACAAGGACACCAATCTGTCGACCTTGCTGCTACCAAGATGCGATCTGCTTGATGTGGTGCGATGGACGATGGACGGAAATTTGGGTGTGATTGGCTCTCTCGGACCGGGTTCTTGGTTCTGGGAACGCACGATAGACGCTTTGGATCGCACTCCTGCGTATGTCAGGCGTATGTCATATCATTCTGTTCTAACGTTGCACTGTACGGAGTACCTGGTACTATGATACAGTACACATTTTGACCTACCTGTTACTCGGAGTACTGAGTACAGTATACTCGTAATGAATAAAACATTGCATACGACGTTCAAGTTCAAGTACTACATACAGTATGGATACACGTTGTCTGATGTCTGGATAAATATATATATGTCATATGATATTGTCATGGGAGGCGACGACCAAGAGACACTCCCTCCGCGGCCCGCCCCGGCTTGTTTACGCCTAATTGCGACTGTTTGAACAAGTGCGTAACAGTGCGTGTACATGATGTGCCTGTCAGTCCAGGAAGGAGTTCCAAATCTGTGTGGGTGGCATCAATATCACGACGGATCCTGGTTTGCTGGTTTTGCCAACGCAGCGGAGGGAAGCTGTTTACCAAAGGACTCCCAATTGAGATACGTCGTTACACGCTTTGCCAATGGTTTTAGTCCGTGTGAGCGCGGCGCTGGTACTGTCGAAGGACTGGAAGACTTGATTCTTGATACCATGGACCATAGACTCGGCATTCAAATGGAAAAGTCGGCTCAGCAACAACGTTTCCAAGCTGAGGTTTGCGATTAGCATCAATCTACTAGTTTCATGTCTCGCGCTTCCTTCCTACAGGACGCTCTTCGTCTCAAGACCATGACCGATATCAACTCGGCAACTTTTGACGACGCGGTAGGCGAGGAGCATTGCATGTGCCAATGATTCGAAAAGAATAAACTCCCTCCTTCGCCACCATCCGAGGACTTGTTCCTGCGTCGTACCTTGTTACTTTCGCACTTTTTAAAACAAGTATGCTATACGCCTTTAATCTCAAGACTGCATTGTTGAAGCGGGCGGTTTGTCAAGGTGACAGTCCATGAACGTAGACGTGCCAAAAACTCGTCGGGCGCGGCTTTATCCATCGCTCCAGCCATGTAGACAAAAAGATGGTTACAAAAAGAACTTGAAGTGCATCGAAGTCTTGATCACGCTTGTTGGCACGCCAAACACTATGCTCATCGATGTGTTCCGAGTCCAAGGGTGTGACAGATCAGCGGTCGACACGCAAATCGTGACTATAACCTTACATGAGACGCAACGAGCAGCCCGCCATGTTGGAACGAATTGCGCGAAGGATCCCTCTAGACCCACCTCAAAAGGTGTCACGGAAGAAATCAAATCGGAAGATCCACTTCGCCCGCCACCACCAGTAATTTTAGGCATTGTCGGTCATCACCTAGATTAACGATGCCGTTTCCTATCGCTACTTTTCTACTTCACATCATGCCGAAGGAACTTTCCTTCCGACTCACGGCGCAGGCAAACCTTGGTACGTTCCTCAAGACAGCTTGCGATTTCATCCAATTCGCATTTTCGAGCAATGTCCAGCGCTGTCGATCCTGCTTTATTCCTAACGCTCACGTCGACCCTGTCGTCTTTCAATAGCACGTGAACAATGTCCAATCGGCCTCTAAGGGTCGCCCAGATAAGGGCTGTGTTGCCGTGAGGACCTTGAACATTCACATCTACCTTGTCGTGTTTCAACAACTGAGAATCATTTCCACCCGATCATCAACAGTGGCGACATAAAAGGCTGTGCGACCTTTTTTATCCCTGATGTTCACATCCACCTCCTGGTGTTTCAACAAGAGGCAAACAATGCTAAAATAACTCTCAGATCTGTACCCACGTTCCACGAAGCACGCACGCATGAGTGGTGTTCGGCCAAAATTGTCTTGGGCATTGACATCCACCTCCTTGTGTTTCAACAACTCGTCAACAGTGCCAAAACATCCATCGGCGCATGCAACGATGAATGGTGTGCGGCCTAAAGTATCACTGACATTCAAATGCACAACCTTGCGTTGCAACAGCTCGCAAACCAAACGCAGCTCATCAAATACGCACGCAAAGTGGAGTGGGGTGCGACCACGTTTATCGTGAGCATTCACATCAATGTCCTTGTGTTTCAACAACTCGAAAACAATGAAGAACCTCTCAAATGGGATCACGAACCGCATCAAGCATCTACGCAAGAGCACGGAGCATGCAGTTATGAGTGATGTTTGTCCTTTGTTATCCTGGGCATTCACATCCACCATCTTGTGTTTCAATAACTCGCAAACAAGACCGGAATGTTCGTTCAAGCACGCAATGGTGAGTGGTGTGCGGCCATCGTTATCTCGGACATTCACATCCACATGCTCGTGCTTCAACAACTCGCAAACGACCTCAGGGTGACAAATTCTAGTTGCTATGAGGAGTGGTGTGTTGTCGCCGTTGTAATCTCTGGCATTGACGTCCACATCCTTGTGCTTTAACAGCTCGCGAGTGATTTCCAAATGGTTATGCAAGCACGCATATGATAGAGATGTCCAACCACGATGATCCCGGCAATTCACGTCGGCACCCTTTATGCATAGCTGCAGCCCACGACGATCCCGGAATGTCAGGCCGCGTATGGCTGTTACGAGCGAATGTATGTTCTTCCTGAACCTTTCCTGTTGCTGTTCTGCAGAATCCAACGATGGCATTTGTGCTATATGCAATTTGGCTACTCACTACCGGCAGTATCTATCCAAAGGAGGGTTGTGGTGAAAATCCAGAAGTAGGAATGGTGTGAGCAAGCCTTGAGAGCGATGTTCAATACCAGCCGATATGGTCAATAAGGAAGGTTTCGATACAAAACATTCGAGAGTATCCGGCATCTAACGGAGTCGTGGCAGTGTCGGCGTGTCACTCTACTTCTCGTAAGTGTCGGCAGTATCATCCATCTTAGCGATCTAGTAGCGGATGAATGCGGATTGTACCTACAGCGAATGATGACGCGATGACGCACCACTTTGTTACTATAGTAAACAGTAGCCAGTATTTAACACTCCCCGCAACCCGCAATCTGCAATTCCCGGAGACCTTCATCAAACTTCTCCCACTGATCACAAATGGCACAAATACCTGTGCGATCTGCGAGTCTGTGGTCGCCCACGACGTCATCGTCGCGCAGGAGGTATACGTACCAGTAGTCTAAATTAAGCACTCGATCGCCGGATCTCCTCACACACAATATAAGAAGGGGAGCCACCATGCCTCAAACGCCCTCTGGAAACACACGCGCTATAGTGTCTGGAGAAAGAGAGGTGTGTCGTCCATGTTGATAACGATGGATGTATGGCCATCATCTGCCGAAACAACAATTATATTGTGTACTCGCTGGATGAAAGACCGCGCGTCTGTGGAACAAGTTCTGGTCGGTTCATTGTGTGCTGATGGTGGATGTGGCATCGTCGACCTTTGAGAACCTCAGGACTCCACAAACATTGCTTGAGAAGAAGAGAGTATCGACGAGAAATTAGTCGAGTCCAGGCGAGGTATGTTGGCCCTGTTGATACGAGTGGAGAATAGCCCATCATCATGTCTTCGATGAGATAGATTCGTTTACATCAAGCGATCCATGAGAAATATATTGAAGTTGCCAGATGTCGAATTTACAGCACGTTCGCGTCCCTGCCATGTACACCAAGGTTGTTACAGAGACTTTTGAAGCGTTGAAAACTTGCTCAAGCTTCTTGTTACACCAAACATACATGCTCATTGATGTGTCCCAAGTCCAGGTGGATCGGCGCTCGACGTACAACACGTGATGAACTTCAAAGGACTCATACACGACAAACAGGCTGTCGTGTAACAGGAAGTTGGCCTGGACGTGCAGACCTCAGCGGGAGTCGCATCGGAAGATTTGGTCGCGGAAGACATGCAATAGATTCGCCAACGAAGTACCGATGCGGCGACCAAGGTCGTGACGCACGAGTGGAGTCAAATGTGCCATACGGTCGACGAACTTCCGAAAGGCGTTCCAAATGTTGTGAGGCAAGTCGTATGCGCATGCCCATCACGGCAATGAACAATATTTCAGTGTACATTAAAAATACAATTTACCATAACTCTTGTACAGGTCTCATTGCCCATCGCTCTACTTGTGCACGCGTGCTTTTGTTAGAAGTCACCGCGTCCTCTTGTTGCTGTTCAATTCACGCATGTCGCCGAGGCACCTGTCTTTCCCACTCACGACGCAGGAGAACCTTGGAATGTTCCTCAAGGCAGCTTGCAATTTCAAACAATTCAAGTTTGCGAGCAATGTCCAGCGCTGTCGATCCTGCTTTATTCCGAACACTAACATCCACTCGGACGTCTTCCAAAAGTTCGCAAACCATATCCAACAGCCCCCTAAGGGTCGCCCAGATGAGAGCTGTGTTGCCGTGAGCACCTTGAACATTCACATCAACCTTGTCATGTTTCAACAATTCGAGAACAATACCTCGTCGATCCTGTTCATTGGCCAAGGAAAAGGCTGTGCGACCTTTTCTGTCACTCACATTGACGTCCATTCCCTGTTGGTTTAACAAGACGCGGACAATGTCTAAAGGCCCCTTGGCGCATGCGATGATGAGTGATGTGCGGCCTTCATTATCCCGGGCATTCACATCCACCTCCTTGTGTTTCAACAACGCGTAAGCAGTCTCAAAACTTCTCTTATCGCATGCAGTGATGAGCGGTGTCCGGCCTTCGTTATCTCTGATGTTCATATCCACACCCCTATGTTTCAACAACTCACGCACAATAGCAAAATTGATCACAGTCGTGCCCCTTCTTCCCCGGGAGAGAGCAGCAATGAGTGGTGCGCGGCCTTCGTTATCTCTCATGTTGGTATCCACATCCTTGTGTTTCAACAACTCACATACAATTTCTAATTCAATGTCAGGCCGTGGACCAAATCCCGTCGTGCATGCAACAACGAGTGGTGTACGCCCTACGTGATCTCTCATGTTCACATCCACCTTACTGTGTTTCAACAACTCGACCACAATAGCTACATCAATGTCAGACCTTGGCCCCGATCTCGTGGAGCAAGCACCGATGAGTGGAGTGCAACCCTCATTATCTCCCATGTTCACATCCACCTCGCTGTGCTCCAACAACTCGCGAACAATAGCTAAATCAATCTCAGATCTCTTGCCAGGTCCCGAACATGCAGCGATGAGGGCTGTGCAGCCCATATTATCTCTGAGATTTGCATCCACCTCACAGTGCTTCAACAACTCAGAAACTACTCCCAGTTGGCGCTCATGGGTTGCAGTGATGAGTGGTGTTCGGCCACGCTTACATTGGGTATTCACGTTCACCTCCTTTTGTCTGAACAACTCGCAAACAATGTCCAAACGTCCTTTGGCGCATGCGATGATGAGTACTGTCCAGCCATTATTATCCTGAGCATTCACATCCACCTCCTCGCGCTTCAACAACTCACGGACGATACCTGAATAGCCAAACACGGTTGCACTGATGAGTGGTGTGCGACCATTTCTACATTGGGCATTCACATTCACCTTCTTTTGTTGCAACAACGCGCAAACAATGTCCACACGTCCCTGGGCGCATGCGATGTTGAGTGGTGTGCGGCCAGTATTATCTTGAGCATTCACATCCACCTCCGTATGTCTCAAGGGCTTGCAAGCAGCGCCCAAATAGTCTCCTACCCTTGCAAGGATGAGTGGTGCACGGCGATCAACATCCGGGTCAGTGACATTCATCTCCTGGTTGTGCTTCAAAAGCTTGCAAACAATTTCGAAATGGCCATTTACAACTGCCGTGATGAGTGGCGTTTGGCCATACTTGTCTTGGGCATTGATATCCACGTCTTTTTGCTTCAACAACTCGGAAACTAGTCCCAGATTGCCGTCGCGGCTCGCCACATTAAGGACTGTCCGACCACGGGCATCCCGTTCATTCACGTCAGTCTCTGATGCATTCACAATGCCATTATTACACTCCTTGTTCGGTTCTTCCTCCTCACGCTTTTGCTGGTAGTAAACAAAAAGCAAAGGAACTAATGCAGAACCCAATAGAAGCAAGAAGGTGATGCTGCTGTTCCCAATCGCAGACATGGTGGAATGGTATTTGACAGGTTTTATTGACACGTTCTCCGAGAAGGATTTATTGGGATTCCTGTGCGTCTGTCGTGCCCGTGATGGAGCACGACTGACTCTCTGGTATCAGTACCTCGTACATGGTGCAAATAGTGTACCGGTACTGTGTACTCCAGTACTCCAGTATCGTTAATTTACGTTCGCAGTCCTACAGTCCTGTCCCACCTCAAGGCAATCCTCGGATGAATTGCGGATTGCGGTCCGTATGTCATATTACATACAACATCAACCACGGATGACTAACTTCCACATGAAGGAAATCTTTTCTGGAACCAGAATCACTCCTCGATCATTATCATAATTATTGATTTATACCTTGTTGTTGTTGGTCTCAATCACTTCCATCAATTCAGAATGAACAAAGCCACGGTTGAATCGTTGAAGGCTTCTTGCATAAGCTAGTTTGCGATCTCCGTATAGTTCAGCAAGTAATTTCGTGGTGCTTTGGGTTTGGAACAGCATCATCATCAGGTCATAATGCAGCTGTTGGTATACTCACTGCTGTGCTGTTGGCATTTTTTTCAACAGTGTCAGAAACTCTTCTTCAATGTGATGGTACGCATTCTCGCATTGTAAATACTTCTACAAGACGTGTGCGCTCATTTTTAAGCGGCTAATAACATGGGGAGTAGTTCATTAAAGGAGCCCCAATCGCTGTCAACCCAAGGACGTCAAAATCACGCATTGCCATGTTATAAGATCGTGTGAGTACTGCACTACTACTGTCGACGCAATTGTTTCATCGATGTGTCGGTCCAGAACGAACATGTCCGACACCGTGAATTTGAAGTGCATCAAATGCGCTTGTTTCAGGTCTCGCGCGCTTTTCCTACAAGTCGCGCTCAAGTCTCAAGACCATGACCTATATCAACAGGTCTACGTTCGCCATCGTAGGCGGAACGTGATCGTATGCTCGATTGATTCAAAAGGAATGTATTAATCTCGTCGCCACTACCCGAGGTCTAATTCCTGCGTCGTGTACTACCGGTATAGGCACTTTCTCAGGTTTTGTGGCAAGTCTGCTATAATCGTTTATCGGCGTACCTGCCGACTCTGATTCGCACCAAGGTCACGACGGCAAATGTCGAAACCGCCCGTCGTCGAAATGACAGTCCATGAACTCAACATGCCGACTCCTCGGGCGCGGCTGCCTCCATCCGTCGCTCCAGCCACGTACACCAAGAAAGTTACCAAGAACTTGAAATGCATCGAAACCTTTGCTCTGTCACTCCCAATAAAATGGCGAATTGACGTGCACCGAGTCCTATCGAGTGCCACATCGGCGCTCGACATGCCAACCGTGACAAACTTGAAGGAACTCGAACGCAACTGTTTTGGTCGCGGCGCTCGTGCTAGACAATTGCCAACGCAGTGCCGATGCGGCGGCCAAGGCGTCGAGCGGCGTGAGTCAAGTATACCCAAAGGCTCCAATGGTGTGGGTCAAGCATACGAATCCCCGATATGACCAAAAAAGGCAATGGACCTAGCTAGTATCTAGAAAGCATCACTAATTTGAAGTTGGATCTTCACCTCGTTGTCATTAATGTATTCATGGATTCGCTTTGTTTCTTCAATCACGTGTAAAAGAACTCGTACGTACCTTTCTCGTGAATTTGGTACACGAGGGTATCGGCACCCAATTCGATTCGAACGATAGTGTATACACGACGAGGGGACAATCACTTTTCCCCGTCGCACATCAACGTAGGCAATCGTCGGCAATGTCTTTCATCATTTTGAGTAACGCCGCCTCTTCGTTTTTCTGCAGTTCAATTCCTCATGATGCCACAATAGATTCGCTTCACAAACCTTGGAATGTTCCTCTAGACAACTTGCAATTTCAAACAATTCAAGTTTGCGAGCAATGTCCAACGCTGTCGATCCTGCTTTATTAGTAACACTCACATCCACCCCGTCGACTTCCAAAAGCTCACAAACCACATCCAATCGACCCCTAAGGGTCGCCCAGATAAGGGCTGTGTTGCCATGAGCGCCTTGAATATTCACATCCACCTTGCCGCGTTTCCACAACTCGAGAACGATTTCCTCCCAATCCTGTGCAAAGGCCCAGTAAAAGGCTGTGCGGCCACTAAAGTCCTTGACGGTCACATCCACCTCTTTGTTTTTCAACAACTCGTAGGCAATGGACGGAGAACGTCCATTGGATAATGCTATGATGAGAGGAGTGCGGCCATCATTGTCTTTGGCATTCACATCCACCTCTTTGTTTTTCAACAACTCGTAGGCGATGGTCGGACAACTTCCATTGGAACATGCTATCATGAGGGGAGTGCGGCCATCATTATCGTGGGCATTCACATCCACTTCTTTGTGTTTCATCAAGGCGTAGGCAATGAACGGACAACTTCCATTGGAACATGCTATCATGAGAGGAGTGCGGCCATCATTATCGTGGGCATTCACATCCACCTTTTTGTGTTTCATCAAGGCGTAGGCAATGTGCGCACAACTTCCATTGGAACATGCTATCATGAGAGGAGTGCGACCATCATTATCGTGGGCATTCACATCCACTTCTTTGTGTTCCATCAAGGCGTAGGCAATGAACGGACAACTTCCATTGGAACATGCTATCATGAGGGGAGTGCGGCCATCATTATCGTGGGCATTCACATCCACTTCTTTGTGTTTCATCAAGGCGTAGGCAATGAACGGACAACTTCCATTGGAACATGCTATCATGAGAGGAGTGCGGCCATCATTATCGTGGGCATTCACATCCACCTTTTGTGTTTCATCAAGGCGTAGGCAATGTGCGCACAACTTCCATTGGAACATGCTATCATGAGAGGAGTGCGACCATCGTGATCCGTGGCATTCACATCCACCTCCTTGTGTTCCAACAACTTATATGCAATGAACGGACAACTTCCATTGGAACATGCTATCATGAGTGGAGTGCGGCCATCATTATCTTTGGCATTCACCGATGCGCCGGGTGTGCCGCTTATGATCGAATTGTCATTGGACCTGAACCGTTCCTGTTCTGAGAAATGCATGGATGTCATAATGAAGGAAGTTCGTGTTGCTGTGCAACGAGAGGGATGTGATAGGTGCAATCGGACGTGCCGAAAAACTCACACTCTTGACGAGCTCTTTACATGATGACGATAATCATAATCATAGTGAAGAAAGCGATGTAGTGTATAGTTTAGAGGAGGTAGGAAATATGTTAGAGACACGGAATGGGAATGTGTGGTAATCCGAGTACAACTCTAACGGATGGAGTACTGACGACGAACGATCTTACCGTTTTGATGGGCGAACTCTCTGTTTATAGCGATGGGCAACAGTAACGACGACTGATTGATGCCGCGCACAATCGGTCGATGGTGGATTGCCTTGGCGTGGGGACTGATGGATATTGTGCGTCAAAGTAGACTCTTGCTGAGTGCTGAGAGGTCAATTGGAGTGTAGCGTCAGCGTCGGATGATATTGGTGCTGCGATTTCGAATTGTTGATGAAGCACGATTCGCATGTCTTTCGAACTCTTCACAATTCTCAAGGTTATGACATACTTATTTGAATCTACGGTAGGGCGCAATACATATATCATACAAACTACAAACGTATACATTGAAAATGGGGAGACAAAATAACACTGTTATTATATAGCACTGAATGACCCTGTATACTGTACCAGGTACTAGCGTATACCGAATGTACGTGAGTATACGACTGCAGCCTTCCGTACTTAACAGGGAAAAAATCAAAAAAACAAAAACTCCCATATGCTGTTTGTTATATGTTTTCCTTGTAACTCTCTTTCGAACATTTACAAAAACACCGTTTTATTGTCAGCCGTGTCAGAGGATTGGAAGGATATGGTCACCAAAACAAATATTTGCAAATGGCCTCTATGAACCACTCTCAAATGTCAATCTACTCTGATGGATTAGGTTCGCTGGACCAAACAAGCAAACGGAAACAAATCAAATATAGAAAACTCCATAATGATTGTCATGTTTAACCACATAATCGTTTCAAACATTAACCACATCTAAGGGTGCCAAAACCAAGTCGGCTCTTTGATATGAAAAACCAATTATCTTTGATATGATAATTTTTTGTTCATAATTTTTACCTAAAATATAGGCAAAAACTTAGGACTAAAGAGCTTGTACATCATGTGTATGTAGTGGGTTTCCTCCTATTCCTGAACTCCAAAATTTATTCTTCCTGAACTTTTTCATGTCTTGCATAGGAGCTCATACCTTGCATTCCTGAGCTCCAAAATTTCAAATCCTGAATTTTGCTGACTCATTTTTGCTAAGACTCGAGTGGAATTCCTGAGCTCTTGGACTCAAAATATATGAACTATACCACTTCTTCATTTGTGACCATGAATTTCAATTCCTGAATTTGATATTCGAAAAGAAGAAGTTTGCTGTGTAGTGTGTATGAAGTACTCACCTCAGTAGTTCTGAGCTGACATTGTTCATATTATTGATGTGCCATATTAGTTAAGACAGAGAAAATGGTAAGTTTATCTGATAGGTCTGTCACAGAGCAGCAAACAACAAGGAACTGACTTGTTTTGTTGTCACTTGTTGGAAACAGCAAATCAGTACATGGACCGATGAGGACAACAAAAACCTACCAGTAAGTTACACTATGACAAATGAAATGAATAAACCGCATCCCAAATTCTGACCAATTTTTGCAAAACCATTTTCCACAGCCACCACTTTACACATTCTCCAGGAACAAGGGTGCTCACGATAATGGGGGAGGCTGTGGTTGGTCACAGGCTGGAATGAGGAAATACGATGAATTATACATGGCCATCAAGAATGATAGAAAGAAATCAGCTGCCCAAACATTCAACCAGGGACTACTAAAAATGTTTCTGTCCAGAAGGAAAAAGGAGTCTGGCCGGGGGGTCAGGAAACAATTTGATGACAAGGGTAAGAAACGCCCACACAGAGGAGGATGATAACTACTCCAGGCATCTTGCTTCTGAAGTTGTCTACAATGAAGTGAAAGTGGAGGCAGAGCCACACATATAGGCACATTAAAACTAATCTCCAACAAAAGTTAAAATGAGCGACAATGACATCAATAATATGAACAATGTCAGCTCAGAACTACTGAGGTGAGTACTTCATACACACTACACAGCAAACTTCTTCTTTTCAAATATCAAATTCAGGAATTGAAATTCATGGTCACAAATGAAGAAGTGGTATAGTTCATATATTTTGAGTCCAAGAGCTCAGGAATTCCACTCAAGTCTTAGTAAAAATGAGTCAGCAAAATTCAGGATTTGAAATTTTGGAGCTCAGGAATGCAAGGTATGAGCTCCTATGCAAGAGATGAAAAAATTCAGGACGAATAAATTTTGGAGTTCAGGAATAGGAGGAAACCCACTACATACACATGATGTACAAGCTCTTTAGTCCTAAGTTTTTACCTATATTTTGGGTTAAAATTATGAACAAAAAATTATCATGATATCAAAGATAATTGGTTTTTCATATCAAAGAGCCAACTTGGTTTTGGCACCCTTAGATGGAGGAAATGAGATTGAAAGCTGGAAAATACAATCATGTGCAATGACACAGCAACAACAAGAAAGACATGAGTACAGTACAGGCACAGTGTTGTACGGAAGCCTCCAAGGTACTGTCGTGGTGCGAACTTGTCCCAGTACTTGACAGCACCATGAGTACAGTACGTAGACAATGGTACAGACACAACAGGAGTACCTCAACAACTCAATCAGTCACTCACAATGATGGAAACGTAAGACAAAACAATCCAAAACTCATGAACAAGGACGAGAGTTAAGTGCCCTTGTTAGTGGAAAGGAAGAAGAAGCAAAGGGCAAAGGTGCCAAGCACAGAATGGAACATTCAATGTGGTGTTGGGCATGACACCAAGTTGTGGCGTTGACAGCAGAAGCATTACCTCCACCAAGGTACCATCGTACTCCCAGTACTTGGCAGTACCATAAGTACGGTACGTAGACGACGGTACAGGCACAACGTAGTGTTATACCGTAGCCTCCAAGGTACTGTCGTACTCCCAGTACTTGGCAGTACCATAAGTAGGGTACGTAAACGACGGTACAGGCACAACGTAGTGTTATACCGTAGCCTCCAAGGTACTGTCGTACTCCAGTACTTGGCAGTACCATAAGTACGGTACATAGAGGACGGTACAGGAACAACGTAGTGTTACACCGTAGCCTGCAAGGTAGCTACTGTCGTGCAAACGCGTCCCAGTACTTGACAGCACCCTGAGTACCGTACGTAGACAACGGTACTGGCACAACGGGAGCACCTCAAAACTCAATCAAAAATCACCATGATGGAAACAATCCATCAACACAACAATCAACACCAAAAAAAACCATTTGCAATCTTACCACTTGAGAGTGCAATGTTTTGTTGGTGGGGAAGGACGAAGAAGGGGCGAAGATGCCAAAGAATGGAGCATCAATGTGGTGTCGGGCATGACACCAAGTGGTGGAGTGCTCAAACGAACGACGAACGAAGTGTGAGATGTGACACTTCCCGCAAAAAAATCACGTACGGTTCTACTAAAGACAATACTGTGGCTGAAAAAGATGTAATTCCTTGTAGAAATATACAGCATGCACTGGTATTGGTGCCAAAGAATTAATCAGTACATACTATTGCCTACAATTCTACGGTTTGTTGTTGAAAACACAAGATCACGTAGTACGTAGCATAGTGTCATAGGAGTACTCGCTGACACAATACTGAACTAAAGATTATACGATACCACCATACCATAGTACACAAAACACAGTACCGTACACAGTACCACACTAGCATATACACAGTTCGTGTATCCTGTACAACCATAAACAGTACAAGAACTTTTGTACACGATAGCTACTACAGCAATCATGCACCACACCTTAGCTACCATACTGTACACCACCGCACCATAAACGTACTGTAGCACGCACCGAACACCATGCACCGGACACCATAGTACTTGTACAACGTACAATGTACAGCGTATAACAACGAACCATTGCGCTAGTACGGTATCCCAGCAGACACTGTAAAAAACGCTGTATACTGTACACTGTACGGCACAACCAATAGTCCATCCACGATACAAACATACTCCAGTATGTCGTACAAAACACGTACAGTACTCGGTGTTTTATGTGTGTCGAAATTATGAAGAAAAAAGCTCAGGAATAATACCGCAGTAGTTCAGGAGCAAAAAAATTCTTCATAAAAATGAGGAAACAGCAAACATCGGAATCCTGAACTAAATAAATAAACCTGAACAATACTTCAGGAATCCTGAGCTAAATATGGGAATCCTGAAATTTTTCCAATAAATATGATAAAAAATTCTTGTATCAACTATGGTACTTAGTTTTGGCACCCTTAGATGAAGGTACTGTTGTGGTGCAAACTTGTCCCAGTACTTGACAACACCATGAGTACAGTACGTAGACAATGGTACAGGCACAACAGGAGCACCTCAACAACTCAATCAGTCGCTCACAATGATGGAACCGACGATTCAACACAACATTCTTGCTCACATAAGACAAAACAATCAAAAACTCATGAACAAGAACGAGAGTTAAGTGCCCTTGTTAGTGGAAAGGAAGAAGAAGCAAAGGGCAAAGGTGCCAAGCACAGAATGGAACATTCAATGTGGTGTTGGGCATGACACCAAGTTGTGGCGTTGACAGCAGAAGCATTACCTCCACCAAGGTACTGTCGTACTCCCAGTACTTGGCAGTACCATAAGTACGGTACGTAGACGACAGTACAGGCACAACGTAGTGTTATACCGTAGCCTCCAAGGTACTGTCGTACTCCAGTACTTGGCAGTACCATAAGTACGGTACATAGAGGACGATACAGGAACAACGTAGTGTTACACCATAGCCTGCAAGGTAGCTACTGTCGTGCAAACGCGTCCCAGTACTTGACAGCACCCTGAGTACCGTACGTAGACAACGGTACTGGCACAACGGGAGCACCTCAAAACTCAATCAAAAATCACCATGATGGAAACAATCCATCAACACAACAATCAACACCAAAAAAAACCATTTGCAATCTTACCACTTGAGAGTGCAATGTTTTGTTGGTGGGGAAGAATGAAGAAGGGGCAAAGATGCCAAAGAATGGAGCATCAATGTGGTGTTTGGGCATGACACCAAGTGGTGGAGTGCTCAAACGAACGAACGAAGTGTGAGATGTGACACTTCCCGCAAAAAATCACGTACAGTTCTACTAAAGACAATACTGTGGCTGAAAAGATGTAATTCCTTGTAGAAATATACATGACTGGTATTGGTGCCAAAGAATTAATCAGTACATACTATTGCCTACAATTCTACGGTTTGTTGTTGAAAACACAAGATCACGTAGTACGTAGCATAGTGTCATAGGAGTACTCGCTGACACAATACTGAACTAAAGATTATACGATACCACCATACCATAGTACACAAAACACAGTACCGTACACAGTACCACACTAGCATATACACAGTTCGTGTATCCTGTACAACCATAAACAGTACAAGAACTTTTGTACACGATCCATACTGTACACCACCGCACCATAAACGTACTGTAGCACGCACCGAACACCATGCACCGGACACCATAGTACTTTTACAACGTACAATGTACAGCGTATAACAACGAACCATTGCGCTAGTACGGTATCCCAGCAGACACAGTAAAAAAAGCTGATTTCGCTGGCCCTGGAATAGTCCTCCTGGTGGATCCAATGCATACTAACACCACTAAACAACTTCTTGGTGATCCTTCCAAGCCCAAAGATAATCCAGAAATCCTTGAACTGAGCAAGGCCTGCCTCCATAATATTTGCTTGTCCTGTCAGCTTCAAGGTGGAATCCAAAACTTGGAGCATATGGACACAAATAGGTCACCGACAGGAGCAGCATTATCAGCCTTGCATTTTTTGCTTTTACCATTGAGGTGATCAGTACCTTCTCTTATCATTGTCGTGTGCTCTCGGAAGCCCCAGTTGACCATTGTCAATCTTATCCTCAGAATAGAATGATAAACGACAAAATTGCTAAATCGTTTGAATCCATACAAACTGGAACACTCTCAACTCCCTCTTGCTCCACTCGCTTTCACCATTGTGATGACGCTATTGCATCTTGGGTCTGATTAATTGTATTGATTCTGCCACGCTACTTCGCTTGGGTGATGACCTACTCAGATGGTAACAAAGGTGAAGGAGATAAAACAAAGAGTCCACAAGTAATAAGCCAGTCTCCGTCTCCAAGCATCTACCCCCGCAAACGCCTCTTTAACTTTTCCGGCTAGCCCGAGCCTGTACATTACCCCGTACAGGTCTGTACAGTGTACAGTACCAACGTATTGGCTCTCATGCAAAGCACGTTGATGGATGTACGACCAATAGAAGCAAAACAGGAAGCAGTCATGTATTGCCATCCGATCTCATGTTGATCTGCGAGACTGCGAGTCGATGTGACGTGCGACATCGATGATGGCACACAAGGAAACTGTGCATTGTGCAGTCAATCGTTGGCAGTACGCATAAAACACAATCGACAACAAAGTGCTAGTGGTAGTAACATTGTCACTTCATAAACTTGCTGAAACGAGGATTGCATTGTTATACTCACGCCGTGAAAACGGGCGTTTTGTGGAACAAGTTCTCGTGGATCCACCGGTGGGTGTGACATCGACGGCCTTTGATAACATCATGGCCCCGTATAAGAAGAGAGTATGGACGAACAACTATAGTTGAGTCTCGACGATCAAGATGACCCTGTCGAAAACGCGTGGAGAGTTACCTGCCTTGTCGTCGTCGACTGGGTCATTCATTACAACAAGGGATGCCTTACGCGAGACCAAGGGACGCTCCCTCTTCAACAATTTGGCTCAAGTGCTTTAGGGCACTAGAAGACTGTTGTGGGTGTGATCAAATATCAGATCAGATCCTTCTTGTTTGGAAAGTTATCATCGGGTGCAGTTCATCCATGGATCCCCCTACCGCGATATCCAAGAACGTCGAAGTGACGGTTCGCCCTGTTCATGGATCACTGCGCTGGTGCTGTCGACGCACTGGAAAACGCCCTTCGTGATACAATACTTTAGCTGTTCCAAGGTCGTATCGCGATGTGTCCGTCCAGTAAGAACATATCCGGCGCCGTGACTTTGAAGTGCATCAATGCGCTTGTTTCAGGTCTCGCTCGATTTGCCTACAATTGGCGCTCAACTCTCAAGACCATGACCTTGATCAACAGGTCTATGTTCAATATCGTAGGCGAGGCCTGATCTTATGCTCGATTGATTCAAAAGGTATTCCTCTCGTCGTGAACTATTCGAGGTCTGATTCCTGCATCGGGTGATAGGCACTTTCGCAGATGCTGCTATAATCGTTTCTCTGCATACCTGTCGACACTGATTCGCATCAAGGTCAAGACGGCAAATGTTGAAACCGCTCGTTCTCGAAATAACAGTCCATGAACTTGAACGAGCCGGCTCCTCGGGCGCGGCTGCATCCTTCGCTCCAGTCATGAACGCCCAAGATAGTAACCAAGAACTTGAAATGCATCGAAACCTTGCTCTGGCACGCCCACTTGCCATCCGTGGCAAACATTAAGGAACTCTAACGCAACGAAACTGGCAGTCATGTTGGAGCAAATTGGGATGGATGCCCGACCGAATTCCGCAGTGCCACATCAAGAGACAGGAAAAGGTTCTGTCACGTGCAAGAAAATTGCCGACGCAGTACCGATGCGGCGGCTTAGGCGTCGAACGGCTTGAGTCAAATCAGCCAAAAGGTCGATGCCTTTTGAAACACATTCCGATAGAAGGCAATGGAACTAACAAGAACCTAGAGACCAGGTCACTAACATGAAGTCGGATCTGGATCTCGTTGTCATTAATGTATTCTGATAATTTATATCGTACGTCTCTTGTCCCGATCACTGGTCGTTTATTTCGTACACGAGGATGTCGGCACCAAATGTGATTCGAACGATAATGTATATATGACGAGGGGACAATCATTTTCCCTCTTCGCACACCAGCCGTGGTCGCGGCGATCCTGTCATCGTCTTGATAAACGACGCCTCTTCCGTTTTCTGCAGTTCAATTCCTCATGATGCCACAATAGATTCGCTTCACAAACCTTGGAATGTACCTCAAGACAGCTTGCAATTTCAACCAATTCACATTTGCGAGCAATGTCCAAAGCTGTCGATCCTGCTTTATTCCGAACACTCACATCCACCCCGTCGACTTCCAAAAGCTCACAAACCTCATCCAACCGGCCTCTAAGGGTCGCCCAGATAAGGGCTGTGTTGCCGTGAGGCCCTTGAACGTTCACATCCACATTGTCATGTTTTAAAAACGCGAGAAGCATTTCCCGTTGATCCTCTATAGTGGCCAAGTAAAAGGCCGTGCGACCCTTATCGTCTGTAACATTTATATCCAACTTCTGGTGTGTTAACAAGAGGTGTACGATGCAAAAATCAGGCTCAGATCTGTACCCATGTTCCTTGGAGCATGCAATCATGAGTGGTGTTCGTCCGTCATAATCCTGCGCATTTACATCCACCGCCTTGTGTTTCAATAACTCGCAGGCGATGCGCAAGTTTCCATTGGAACATGCTATGATGATTGGACTGCGCCCACTATTATCTTGGGCATTCACATCCACCCCCTTGTGTTTCATCAACTCGCAGACGATCTGCAAGTTTCCATTGAGGCATGCTATGAGGAGGGGAGTGCGACCACTTTTATCTTGGGCATTCACATCCACCAGCTCGTGTTTCATCAACTCGCAGACAATTTGCAACTTTCCATTGAAACAGGCGATGATAAGTGGAGTGCACCCGCTCTTATGCTGGGCATTCACATCCACCTCCTTGTGTTTCAACAAGGCAGAAACAATTCCTTCCATATCACTCCTGGAACACGCAGCGATGAGTGCTGTGCACCCTTTTGCATCGCGGGCATTCACATGCACCTCCTTATGTACCAACAACTCGAAGACAATATCTAGATTTCCCATGGCACATGCAATCATTAATGGCGTTCGGCCAGCACTATCTTGGGCATTCACATCCACCTCCTTGTGCTTTAGTAATGCTCGAGCAACTCTCAAATCGCCATACTCGCTGACGATGGCAAGTGGAGTGCGACCATAACTATCTTGGGCATTCACTTCCGTATCCTTGCGATTCAACAATTCAAAAACAATGTCCAACCCTCCCTCGACACATGCGATAATGAGTGGTGTACGGCTCAATGCATCACTGATATTCAAATGTACCTCATTGTGTTTCAACAATGCGCAAACAGTGTCGAAATTGCCGTTGGCGCATGCAGAGTAGAGTGCTGTGCGACCTTCATTATCTTGGGCATTCACGTCCAAATCCTTGCGTTTCAACAACTCGCAAGCGATGGGCAAATTCTCGCGACCCTTGACACAGGCAATGAGCGGTGTGATGCCGTCATCATCTCGGGCATTCACATCCACCATCTTGTGTTGTAACAACGCACAAACGATTCCCAGATTTCCATTCAAGCATGCGATGATGATCGGCGTGTGGCCATGCTTATCTTGAATATTAACATCCACGTCCTTGCGTTTCAACAGCGTGCATACCATGTCCAAATTTCTTGCGGAGCAGGCGATGATGAGAGGGGTGCACCCTATCGCATCTTGGGCATTCACATTCACCTCCTCGTGTTTCAATAGCTCGCGAGTGAGGTCAACATTACCATTTGCACATGCGATGATGAGTGATGTGGGGACATCATTATAGTGGGCATTCACATCCACATCCTTGTGTTTTAACAACTCGCAAACGAGTTCCAAGTTGCCAACACTGCTTGCGATAAAGAGCGGTGTGCGGCCATAAACGTCTTGCGTATTCACATATACCTCCTTGTGTTTAATCAACATGCAAGCGATATCCAACTTTCCGTCAGTGCATGCAATGCTGAGCGGTGTGCGACCATACTTATCTTGTATATTCACATCCGCATCCTTGTGATTTAATAGCTTGCAAAGATGTCTGAGTATCCCTTGGCGCATGAAATAATCAGTGGAGTGCTCCCACCCTTATCCTGAGCGTTCACATCCACAGCCTTGTGCTTCAACAAGGCGCAAACAATGTCCATATGTTCCATGAAGCACGCAGTGATGAGGTGCACCTGCATCTTTTGCATTCACATCCACCGCCTTGTGGTCCAATAACTTGCAAACGATTTCAAATGACCATAACCGCTTGCAGTGATAAGCGGTGTGTAATGTTCTGTAAAAACTCAGGCGTTGACATCAACCTCCTTGCATTGCAACAGTTTGCAAACAATGTCCAAACTTCCCTTGGCGCATGCGATGGTAAGTGGCGTGTGGCCAAAACGATCCCTAATATTCACACCCACCTCCCTGTGTTTCAACAGCTCGCAAACATTTCCCAGATTACTCCTGAAGCACGCAGTGGCAAGCGGTGTGCGGCCATCATTGTCTAGGGCATTCACGTCTACATCCCTGTGCCCTAACAACTCGCAAACAATGGTCAAATCATCCTTCACGCATGCAACAGTGAGTGGTGTGCGGCCGTACACATCCTTGATGTTCACATCTAACTCCTTTCGTTTCAACAACTCACGAACGATTGCCAAATGACCGTTGCCGCTTGAAGTGATAAGTGGCGTGTAACGTTCTGCATGAGCTTGGGCATTCACTTTCACGCCCTTGTGCTGCAACAATGCGCAAACAATGTCCAAACTTCCTCTGGCACATGCGATGATGAGTGGTGTGCGGCCTGAACCATCACTGATATTCGTATCCACCTCCTTGTGTTTCAACAACTCAGACACAATGTCCATCTTTCTCTTGACGCATGCAGCGACGAGTGGTGTGCGACCATCGTTACCTTGGGCATTCACATCAACCATATCGTGTTTCAACAGCTCGCGTACAATGTCTAACTTTCCTTGGCGCAGGCATTGATGAGCGGTGTGCGACCGTGCCTATCCCGAACATTCACATCCACCCCGGTTTGTCTCAGGAGCTCGTAAACAATTTCGAAATGGCCGTAGGCGCTTGCAATGAGAAGAGACGTGAAACCTCGTTCATCCTGGCAATTCACGTCGGTCCCCTGTATACATAGTCGCAGGCCTCTACGAACCTCGGATGATAGGCCGGGTGTGCCGCTTAAGATCAAATTTATTTTGTTCTTGAATCTTTCGTGTTCGGAGCAATTCAGAGACGTCATTGTTCGGTTGTGATCGGAGCGGAGGCGCGTTACGATCTATATGATGAAGAAGGGTTGAATGTGTAAACGGTAGTAGCAACGATGTTAGTGGCACGAATGGGAGGAATGTGAACTACGTGATGGAATATCTTCCTTCGAACATTACGATTTGTTTCGGAGACGAAGGATCTTACCTTGTTGGAGGGCGGATTCTCTGTTGACAGGATGACAACAGCAAACCGCAACTGATTGATGCAGAGTTCAATCGGGCGATGGTGGGCTGCCTTGGCGTTGTGACTGCTGTATATTGTATTTACAAGTAGAGACTGCCTTAGAGCTGAGAGGTCAACAGGAGTTGAATTTGGATCAACTCGATCACTGCTGTGACTGATGACCCCGTGTTGGTGACAACAACATAATTAGCACGTTTCAACACATCACCAGATGCTTCAAGTACGTGGTACACCGAGACACCGAGACTATACCACCTTTATTAAATAATTCACTTCTTCCTGTTGAAGTGCAAAACGGCATTCTGCTTTTCGTGTCTTTTAGTCTTCTCATGTGTGTACAGTATGTATATATATATGTCGCTCAGTTGTACAAGAAAATCCTAGGATTATTCTGGAATCTAGGCCAGTACCTGTACCATGTACTGTACGTCGTACATGTTGGCGAGGCGTGGATCCTTCACATAGATTGGGTGACGTTTCGCGGCTATGATATTTAAGTCACACTTACGTACATGGCAATTCACAAAACAATTGCAATTCGACCGTGCTGTAATTCATCTATCAACTCGTAGTACGATACGCATTTGACCAGTAGTACGACTAGTAATTGTATGTATACACTTCTACTCGTTTAGTATTACTCTAGGACTACACTATCCACTATCCACTATCTGCCCCCGTCACGACGTCCCGGCGGCCAATTGAACAATCCAGCGACAAAAGTTGGAACTCCAAACAAACCTATTGATGGCAAATTTTACGGTACATTACCTCTCAATCCTGGAGACTCATTCACAAGGTTTGGTGGTTACAACCAGGTCGCTTTTCCTCGCTATGGCTTCACGACCAGCATCGACATCTACCTTGACAAATCCAAGATCATTCTCCCGACACTACCTGACACCAAAAGACAGTTGATCGAGTATTCTTCAGCCGTCAGCAGATTTACACCAGACCCCACTACTCCGACTAATTTTCACTTACGTGACTTCATTTTCCATGTTGGCTCTAATGCTGACGGTTATTTCATTGTGTCCGGTGATAACAACGCCAACTTTAATGATCTGTGGAGTTATCCCCCCTGAGGCAACCATTACAGAATCCGGCTGGTACACATTCAAGCATGACTTCCACGATTTTGGCGACCGCACTCTCGAAGTAACCATGACCGTATCGAAAACCGGCGATGCTAAGCATACTATAGGGACTTGGAAGCGGAACACTGCAACTGACAATCTCGATACTATTGTCGCTGGCAACCGCTATGGCTGGTTCACATACAACGCAATCGCCGACCTTCCGATTGATAACGTGACTCGCTCGGGTGGGGCCATTGTGAAGAAAGCAAGCGAGTATGCCAACAACGGATGGAAGACAGTCTTCAAGAAGAATTACACTCCTTTTTCCAGTCAGAAGGAATGCGAGAATTATTCGAAGAAGAAGCTCAGAAACTAATTCTCTCATCTGGATGTCAATGATGGATGATGACTCGAAGAACACGTTACTAGTCGTTATGCAATACACTTGTAGTATATATAGTACATGTAACCGATAGGCACAGTAGGAGTACTGCAATAGGTCCATCATTTGGTGGCTGTACGAAGTAGTCGTAAGGCATACAAATGGACAGAGCACACTCACCACGCCATGGACTGCACTCTCTCGACTTGAACGTGGGAAACTGTAGAACTTGTCCACCATGGAGTTGTTCGCCTCAGTTTGCGTCTGTCACTACCTCACAAAGGCAGTAGTTGCCATTGCCGCTACTCAATGCGGCCAACGTCATTGTTAATAAGAGGACAAAGGTAAGGAAGGTTAAGTATTTTTCATCTAGTACAAGGCATATGCTAAAGGACAGGGTGAAGCTATACCTTCTACCGTTTTTCCTCCTCTGCCGCCGGTAGAGGCCTTGTTTGGGATGGGATCTAAACTCGGTGGGTTCTGGCAACACCAGAGCGAGGAAAGAAGAGTCGTAGAGCCACGCCGTGGTATAGTATAATTCGCTTCTCATATAGAGTCCTCCAGGAGACACAATGTTGTGCGATGCCACCATTTAATCACACGTGAAAGCTTCCCAACATGGGAAGAACAAACAGCATGCTTTGCTATCGATGCCCGAAGGATTCGCGCACGAGAAGAGTCATGGGAGTACACCGGTAAAAGCCGTCATCGCCGTGGAGTTAAAAGTATCCGCATCACTTCTTGTATGACCCTTTGTCCACTCTCCTCAAGTTGAAGCATTTCGCTGGTTTGAGCCGCATGACAATCGTGATTGCAAAAGCTCATTCAAGACGAGAACTCGAAAATCCCTTGTTCGACAAGATGGTTCGTCAGCATGTGCATAAAAACAAATCGTGGCTCAACTCCGTAGTACGCTTCCATGTCGCCTGCGATACTATCTGTTCCAAACGATCGCTCGTAGATAGCTCCACCCCAATTGATGTACGTCATACCTGATTCATGTGGAAGAGAGTCAATAAAGTCCATACTAACGTTGCTCATCGACCCAATGTCTTGTTTTTGTTGTTGTATTTCATCGACATGGTCGTAGTTGGGACTCCGGTCTGGTGGGTGAACTCAAGGCACGTTAGTAGGAGATCCAATATGCGTCCGCAACGGTCAAGTTTGCCATTGATTTGGCATTCGTTTTCTTTCAAAACTTCCCAAATCCCCACACTAACAATAATCACATCGAAGTCAAGAATGTTCGTTCTGGGTGTGTGACTGAGATTTATTTCCCTTCGAAGAAATTCTTGAACATCGGCTGCACATGGTAACCAGCTTACCAGAAAGCTAATCTCCGAGGCATTGTTCGAGCCAGGCATGGGCCGGCACACGAATGGAGCTCGGAAGGTGTCTCCAAACACTGGACATGGTTCGACGACCCTGCCCCTGCCGACGTTGATACGTCTGTGATAGATGCACCGCTTGTTGACGTCAATAGTGTCTTCACTGTTGAGATCCATTTCGTTCACGGACGTGTTATTCAGAACATGATATATGGTTAATGATCCTCTTCGAATAGTCGAATCACCTAGCCACCAAACCTTCTTATTGGCCTACAGTCGTTTTAGTTCATTGGTAGAGTACAAACGCCACGGCGGAGGCGGAATCCAAGTGTGACCAATCCAGCTTCCAGTCATGTTCCGATTCGAACGCAATTCTCGGAGAATAACAGCACTCGTGCTTGTACTCGTCCGTGTGTCAACATTCCACAATTCGTATTGCTGTGGAACTGCTGGAATGTTGACATTCAAGAAGAAAGAAAGGATAAACACCACCACCGTCGCCACCAGGCAACGTGATCGCATCACACTATGTTTGTCATGCAAACGATAAGGGTGTGATTTTAATTTCATGTGCCAATCCAGAATCGATCTTAAAAAAATCGTCGGACACCCCGAGCCCCGAGGTGTGGTGAGCGGTGAGGATAGACGAGTATACTGTACTACTAGTCACGATTTGGCGCTCAAGCTCCTACAAATCTCAAGTCCTCTACTACTAGCTACTACTATGTACTCCGAGTACTAGAGAGGCCATTCCTTTAGGCCCACCGTTCCGTGAAAACTGAAAACCATTCACAAAAAAAGGTGAAGTTTTCAGTTTTCGATTAAATTATTTTATATGTGTGCAATCTGAAATTGCTGTTCTCCAGGATTATTACGTAAAAAGAAGTTGCGCAATTTGCACAGTTACGAGAACCTACGTCAACTCAGTCAAAATAGCAATCTTGATGTGAAACGTGAAACTCTCTAACTAACACGTTCCATCAATTATCCCCAATCCTTGGCGTACTGTGTACTGGCTGTGTACGTCTACGGCTACTTTGAAAATTTACCAATCGAAACTTAAGATGTCGTTGCTCATCGGCTCATCGGACAGCGACGACGATGACCATTTGGCAATGCTCCTCATGTGGAAACACCACACAACACCGTGCAATCATCGATCGTCGTTTTGATGGCGCATGCAATGGTAGAAATTACGTCTTCATCCAATGGTAGAAATTACATCTTCATCCAATGATTATCTGGTGAGAAAACCAGCATGTTCTTGCTTGTTTGGTGCCACCAGTGACAGCAGCATCTAACGTGGCAAATGAAACGCACATCTCTCCCTTAAACCTGAATGGCTGGGTGCAAATAAAAGTACTTTGGGTAGCCACTGCAGCTCTCATACAAAATTTATTTAGTCCTCAATTCGTCTATGGTGAGCACCAGAAATGCATTAACAATTATTATAGTATTGTATGTTTTGAAAGCATGATGCTCTGCTGAATTTGCAGACAAGAGAAGTCTCACATCGCTCATCATTTCATGCTCCATGATGAACTTGTAGTCAAAGTCAAATACACAGTGGGGCATTGTGAAGTTGTCGATCAGCTTGTCAACTGCCAGCCACAGGATGGTGACAGAACTTCAAACAATTGTGTTGAGTTTGTTGGTATACTTGCCCAATATCAACCCCAGCATGGAAGGCCATCAAATATTGTCATGCTTGACACGTATATTTCCTAACTTCTTCAATTGGTATCACTTCTCCCGACAGGCAATGTCGTCCCTGTGGCCACTTTAGTAGACTGAGAGTGCTGATGCCTGCAGGAAGTGCTGGACTGACTTGTTGTCATCAATGTGCTGCCCAAAATGTTGCCCTTCTTGTTAAGATCCACAAAGTTTGATGTTCAAGTTGGCTTGCTAGGGTTCCCTCAGGGTCAAAGAGATTGAGCAAACCATCAGGAGGAGAGGGAACTCTAAAACCTGCCATACCAGGTACTAGTACTACTAGCTACTATACTTGTAGCTACTATTGAAAATCCGGTCCGCCCAATCCTGAAGCACGAACAAAACGTACGGGTGCTGTAACTTTGGAATACGTGGCTAAATTCAGTTGGTACGTTTGCGTGTCAAACACGTCAAACTAGCGGACCAATCGCACACGACCAGGAAGGGACGAAGGGCAGATTTTAACGTGCACAAGCAAGGAACGTGACACACGACACACACGACACACCTGCGTAAGGGTTTTTGGAGCAAGTTCCGGACAAATAGGATTATAGCTTTTGTGTGCGCATTCATTTTGTCCATCATTGTTCATTCGTACTTGGTACCTACACTCGGAGTACGGCTGTATTCGAATATCTCCGTCTTCCCTCTATTAGAACAGAATCAAGCCTTGGCGAGAATCAGGCAGTTCGTTTCTGTACAAGAGAGCACTATCGATTATTGCGATACTAGCACCTTTATAGAGAGTTAGAAAATATAGAACTAGAGTGCAGGGCACAAACAGAAGAAAAGACGATAGACACAGAGAATGAAAAGGAGCAACATCCACAACAAGACAAGGAGAAGCGTTAATTTTATTCGTACGGAGGGCTCTGAGTACAGCAGTACTACACGAAGAAAATGTCATTGCCAATGAGAAGCCTGGAGATGGCGAGAGACGACGGAGATCAAGATACAGACGCAGATTCCGTCGGTCAAGAAGTCATATCAACAGTAGAAGAAGGCGAAGGCGAGACGGAGACTGAGGATGATTGTGACGAAGATGATGTCTATAATGTCAACGAGGACATTGATGATAATGACCAACACGACGAACAAGAAAGACTCGTCGCAAAAGTATCTGATACTGCGTATCAGGATACACATCGTCATAATATGAACCAGAATGACAACAACATTGACGATTACCATCCATTGCTTTCGTCGCCGTCGAAAGCCCCGGATTTTCAAGCGAATCAGAACGACTTTGGCTACGGATCCATGGATTTGTCAAGGCTACTGGGCCATGGTATCGCGATTGGAAACGACAACAACGACCATCCTACAAATACGCATACTACTCGGACATACAACAATACAAGAAACAACAACAGACGCACTACGACCTTTCAATTACCATCACCACCACTACTACCACAACGTCAGCAATCACAACAACACCAACGAGTATCATCGGAATTTTCATTCTTTGCTGGCCTGCGACGCAATCGCGATGGAAAGCGGCGCGAAAGGGCTGCATCCACAGCCAATGCTTCCGGACACCACCGACGACAATCCAGCATATCACGACTCATGGACAGTCTTGGAGATGGTTTGACCCACGGAATCGGAACGATACTGCACGACGTGCAAGACTCTGCCCGAGATGTCAAACGGAGTTGGAAGGAAGAATTGGAAACTGCAAACGATGGACGATTCGGTTTTCTAGATGCCAGTCTCATGAGAGGTCTGTCGATATTGCCCGAAGATGTGGAATCGTGGGCTGACCACAGGCGTGCGTCGGATCGAATGCACCAGCAACAACTGCGTCAACTGCAACAGCAACTACTATATCAACAGCTACATCCAGACGAAGAAATACAGGTCGATGCCAAGGGCGATCACCTCGAGGAAACGACGACCGAGCACCCTGCACCTGAAATCAAGTCCAAATCATTGGGCGCTGGTCCATATATTGCCCTCCTCGGGGCCGTTCTGGCAGTCTCCTCCAATGGGACTGCCCTCACATTACAATCCAAAGTTCCCCCGCCTCTCAAATTGTACTGGCGCATGGTGGGCACGTCACTGGTATTGGTCCCCTTTGCCATGCGACTTTTGTTTTGGGTAGAAGGATTTCCGAATCTCAATGTGGGACAGTGGGCCACATTGGGACTGGCCGTGGCATGTTACGTGGCACACAATCTGTGTTTCATCACGGCACTTACGTATACTTCGATTGGCAATGCCGTACTCTTCGCAAATACTCAAGCCTTGATCCTCCTTGCCGGAAAGGCATTGACGGGAGTTGAGATCGAGGCCCTGGAATACATGGGTGCCATCGTTGCCTTTAGTGGAGCCATTATGTGTGCCACTGATGAAGATCGTGTTACATTCATACAACAAGGAAATGGTAACGATGCTGCCTTTGGTGACTTGTTGGCCATGGTCTCGGCTGTGTTTGGAGTCGGATACCTCACGTTCGCCAAAGCCGTACGGCCAGCCACTTCAGTAGTCACATTCATGTTCCTTGTCATGTCGGCAGGATCCTGTTTGGTTCTCTTGTATATGACAATCACCAACGAACACATCACCGTCGATCGACACCCCTATCATGGCTTATTTGGTTGGATGTCGTTACGATACGATCGATTACCACTGGAAATGTGGATTGTCTTGGTCTGCAACGTCGTTGGGACCATGGGATTCGTCCGGTCCATGCAGTACTTTGATGCCATCATTATTGCCATTTCGACATTGTTGGAACCCATGGTGGCTAGCGTTATTGCCACCCTCCTCCATGTGGGAGTCTTGCCTGGTCCACAGGGATGGCTTGGAAATTTTCTCGTCGTTATTGGAACCTTTGGAGTCGTGTATCCATCCGCCACCAAGGGAGAAAGTGGAGGACATTAATCTTTCTTCTCGTTCATGAAGTACAGTGTCCGCCTACTCCAGTTCTCTCGCCTCGAAATCCTGTTTCCATGGAGCTTTGGATGTCGATATGCCTTCAACCAGAATAGTGCCGTAATCCTTCGAACAATATACAACAACAACGAAACGATAGAATACAGTAATACACTTCTACAATTACGCCGTCTCGATGTCCCTAGAGTAGTATTGCTAACTGCAGAACAAACGAGCCAAAATATTCCCAGCTACTCATTGGAAATGCCCAATACCGTTTGCTTCTTTTCCATTTGATTTCCACACAGTTCCTTCCACTTGCTTAGGAACCGTCGTATGATGTGGGGTCGATTTTCGGCGGTCTCTCCAGGTGGTAAGTATCCCAATTTCAAAGCCTCGTGACTGAAGTGCACTGCCTCCTTGGTCTCTGTGAGGTCACAATCCGCAACAGTCCAATCCCTCTCCAACAGTACCTTGTGTCCCTCCAAAACGGCATCGTGTACATGATACTTGTTCTCATTGCGCATATCAATCAATGCCAACATGTCCGACCACATGGTTTCACTCTCCGCTGCATTATTACTGTTAATGTTGTTGTCATTTGCATTCGTATTCCGAATTCCATTTTCCAATAGTGCGTATGCCATCCGAGTCCATTCTTCTGCCCTTCCACTCATGAGACATGGAATACCAGCCGTGCGACTGTTTTGGATCCGACAATAGACGGTAAAATTCCCATTTCCAGGCAGTACTTGCAAGGTAGCGGATCCAGTCATTTCCGCCATTGTTGCTGTTGTCGTTGTTGCGGATTCGTCTTCTGTTGGTGGTGTTTTGACTTCGGGTGCACGTGAGATTGGAAATACATCATAATCAGACATGAAACCACCGCCGGCGGCAGCCACTGCAAGCCAACGAAAAAAGCACAATTGATTGTACACAACCGTACCACCACCGCCATGTCCCACACCAGCAACTCCCAACATTGGGATTTTCGATAATTGAGGAGCATAATCTTCGTAATCGACATGTTTCTTGGCATCGTCCAAAGTCAGGACAATGGGATGCCATCCAGCGGCCTTCCACGCTGCTTTCCATTCTGTAATAAGTGCCTTATCGGCAATATCTGACATGCTCGTTCCACGACTTCGGGGTGGGATCCATTCAAAGAATGTGTACATGATCGGTCGACTGTTTGGTACAATCGTATCGTCCACCAATTTGACGTAGTCCATCATTTCCTTTTTCGAAAGGAAATTTTTGGAATTACCCAGTAACTGTCCTGCCGCATTCATCATTGGACCACTGGCACCATTCATCGAATAACTACCGGTAGTAGTAGTCGTAGTCAGTGAACCATGTGTTGTAATCCCAACTCCATCAAGTGCGTTTCCAAGACGCATGGACGTGGCAGCCATGTTGGCGGCGGCAGAGGCGAGAGATGGTACTGAACCGGCATTCATAGTATGCATGTTATCATTCTTGCGATGATTATTTTTGTATTTGTTGCTGGGAAGGTATTGATGCAAGGACGATTCGGCCAAGGCATTCTGCATTTGATCAATCCAACCAATTTCTCGAAAGAGGACAAAGAAGAAGGTCGCTGAAATTGCGGAATAAATGTATCGTCGAGCACGCTCGTGGGTATCACTATTTGATGATGATGATCGTCGATGATGTGACTTTTTCTTTTGTTTCCAATCATGATGGTCGGGATGCTGTTGATCATGATCACGATGACGTCCACGACCATTACTGTTACCTTGTCGATGACGTGTTTCTTCAGGTTCTTGAAAGCGCACCACCGACATTTCTTCGTCTTCTTCTTCCGGCATAGTGAGCTTCTGTTGCTTGCGACGTTTTTGATGAATCATTCAATGACAAAGTCAACTGCGTGGTATGTGTGCAAAGGGCAAACTGCGAGTGTGTGAATTCACTACTGTTAGATTCCCTGCAAGGTGAAATGTACGTTGGTGACAAGAACTGATCGTTTGAATATCTTTGTGCAGTCAGGAAATCGATATTTGGAATAATGATTTGGGTAGGACTGGAGTCTTTAATACAAAAGGAGGGCTCACACGTCCTTGTCGCTTACGTCGTAACACAGGTGTGGCAAACAAGTGTGTGATCTTCATCGAAGAGAAAGAGCCGCACAAGCATACATATCTCGGTTGGTGGAGGGTCACTTTCTGTCTTCTCGGGTCATAATTAGAGTCATTCCCGTGGAGTACTCCAGGACATTCATACCCGTGCCGTGCTGCAACCTGCAGCATACGCGAGTATTACCGACCGGAGCGAGTACACGAGTGCCTGGTTTCCTAGCTCCTACTAGCTGTCGATGGGAATGACGAATGACCGTCATAGCCAGTATGCATACATTCGCATTTTGCTCCGATTCGGTTATTTTTGCAAAATGCTACTACTACTACTATATTAAAGTGTGACAGCCGTGGAATGTTTGTTATAGTATCGTAGAGGACCTGGTAGTAACTTATGATTATTCAACGGCCGGTGTTGATGTTGTTGTAGTCAGGGGCGTTGTAGTGAGTGATGCTGGATCTGTGGTGGTGGCTCCTGCAGTATCATTATCCTTCTTGTCGTTTGATGTTTCCACGATTTCGCCCTTGGCCGGAACCACATCGAGGGGTTGATAGGCACAACGACTCGTCACCTTGGGTCCATACATGGCATGTCGATTCGTCCAAAGTGAAATGCTCCTCATCAGGGTCGGGAGGGGCATCAACAACACCTTGGACGATGGCTGGTACGATGGATTGATACAGTCGGGTCGGGATTCCAAATAGTCCCACACGGAATGAGTGCGTTGTCGAATGCCCGCCACCAATTCTCGCT
Source organism: Fragilaria crotonensis (assembly GCA_022925895.1). Classification (NCBI taxonomy): domain Eukaryota; phylum Bacillariophyta; class Fragilariophyceae; order Fragilariales; family Fragilariaceae; genus Fragilaria; species Fragilaria crotonensis. The sequence continues at coordinate 70,120 of JAKSYS010000115.1, forward strand.
CGCGTTCCGTATCACAGAGGAGTGTTCCGAATCGACAGGAATATACGTGTTCGCTGAAGACCAAGAGGTATTTTTCGTTGAATTCAAACTTTTCTGGAAACAAGTTGATGAGTTGGTACACACAATCGAGGAATTGGAGAAATATGGGTGAAATTTGTCCCTCGTCCGTCCCGCTCGACGACGGGTTGTCGCTGCCGCGACCTTCGCCGTGCGCGCATCGCGTGTGGAAGGGATGCCCAAAGCTCAGAAAATCCTTTTCGACCAATGCGGCAAATCCAGCTCGTGTCCGGTAGTACGGATCCAAGAGGAGCTGCGACAAGACAGCCACTTGCGAAGTTCGATCCCATCCGTGGGAACAGTGAAGAAGGACGGGAAGACGATGGACATGGATCCAAAAGGCGGCCTCCCAAGCGGCGGCCCAAATGGTGCGGATGAGATGAAGCCATCTAGTGTCTTCAATGAGAGAATTCCAATTTTGGTCTTGAGCAGTGGCAGACATGCAGAGGGCGCTCATTTTTGTGTACGAATCGCGGACCGAGTGGATGTTGGAAATGTTGCAAAACTGCAAAGTCGTGCCAGTATAGTGCGATGTATTTTCGTAACCATACCCGCTGGTGCGATTGGCCAAGGCACTTGCGCGGGGGCGCATGTCCATGATTTTCAACGAGCATCCGGGGTCGACAGCAAGCCCCATATCTGGCTGGCCGGTTAGTTTCTGAATCCATTCGCGACTAGGCTTGGGGGGTGCATCCAATCGAAGTGAATTGGACGATGCGGCGGATTCTGCGATTTGGCGAAGGAAGAATTCGTCTGACTGATTTCGATTTCCTTGAAGGCCGACCTTGGGCTGCGCGGACCGCCACAATGACGCACCATCGACACCGGACGACCAGGTCAGGGCAACGATTCGTTGTTCGGAGCGAAAGCCAGCACACTGACGGAGGATTCGTTGCGTGTCCTGAGACGCTTCTGGCAAGGAGGATGGTCCACAGAGAACTGAAGGATAGGACATGGATAACTGGTAGGTGGCATTGATCTGCGTATACAAGGTCCATGGGCATGGTTGAAGCGATCCGAACTGTCGCGTAAACTCCTGAATAGCGTCGAATCGTCGAGGAGCCGGCGGTAAAGTGATTGCCTTCTTGCCCGTTTCTGCGTCGACTTCAATGCTGTCCATGACTTGAGCCCGTTTGGATTCAAAGGCAAAGAGATAGCCCAAGTTGCGCCGTCCAGGGAAAGCGTACGTTTGAATCGATTCATGGACACGGAGCGTATCTGCGTAGGAAGGAGTAGTGAAACGTAGCTGGCGGCCATTGTCCTTTCTGCGCGAGGATTTTTGTAAGGTGCATTTGTGTTTGCGTGCGCATGGATATAAATGTTAGTAAGCTGAAAAGCATGCCGTACTCCACACGTTCTACCAGCCTACAGATTATAACACACGCAATACTCACCCGTGCATGATCAATCCCATTAGGGTCGTATTCTGAGATGTCGAATAAACACTCTTTTCGACTCGATCCATACTGGCCAATGGCATTTGCAGCATGATGGGTTGGGGCGGGTTGGGCCAACAATCGGGATCCCAATCCAATGGCGGCGGCGGTGAAAAGTTCGTATTGTAATTGCTGGTGCTGTTGTTGATGCTGCTATTGATGGACGAAACGGTATGAAACAAGACGACGCGGTAGAAAGTCATGCAGCAACACCACATGCCCTCACGAGTGGGGGGATTGGTTGAGTTGTTTGTCGTTGTGGAAATATTGTTCAATTCCCAACCGGAGGAATCTGAAACGTGCAATAGATTGGATAAGAACATAATGACTCGTTCTCCGGGTAGCAGAGTTCCCAAATGTTCTTGAATGAGGGCATTCTTTTGGTCGTTATCAAGTTCAATGGCATGAGGATGTGCTGGAGGAGCCACTAGTGGATATGCGTTGGGCTGCTGTTGGAACGTCTGTTGTGGGGCGCTACCGGTAGTAGATGTAGTAACAGCGTGAGTTGTAGCGGCGGCAGACATTTGCGATACTTGACGATCAATGTCGCTGGCCGCAGCGACGGCAGCATGGGCTGCCTTTTGAGCAAAGGATGAAATGGAGGTGGCAAATCCGGAGGCACGAGCCTTGACATCCGCGAGTGACGGAGCATTGAGGGTGGTGGCCTTTGCTGGGAGGACCTGCTCGTCTGTGAGGGGATGGACTGTGAAGGATGCAGAAGTGCGACGAAGAGGGGATTGGGAGTCATAAGCTGCGCCTGAACTTGCACTTGAATTTGCATTTGCAGATGAAGTCACAATGGAAAGAGGATCTTGACCGATTGCAACTTCGACTTTAGTGATTGGAGTAGAAACTGGAGTTGAAGCCGAAGCTGATGTCGAAGACGACGCAGAAACTGGAAAGGTTCGAGCATCGATGATGGGAGGTTCATCAAACACATCATCAATGGAAAACCCATCAATAACGATCGAATCCACGCCTTCTTCGTCAAGGTCCGCATCACCGTCGCCCATTTCTTGCATCAATGCCTGTGCTTCTTCGAGCACATCAAATACATCGTCATCATCTTGAGCTGCAGACATGCTTTGATGTCACTTCGACGATCACCAATCACCAATCAGCACTAAAATAAAAGCGGCACAATGATTGAGCAACAGATACAACTTCAGCTGCAAAAAATCAATGAACAATGACTTCGGCCGATCGAGGTTGGGGCAGGACGGCAGGACCGAGAACGGTTCGAACTGACACGACGAGGGGAGCGACAATGAGACGTGGTATTGCGTACATACGTGCATGTAACAGTAATATGCACACTTGCTACTTGTACTACGGTAGACGTAGAAATGAAAGAGTACTGCTACTGGAGTACTACCGGTAGGTGCTGGCGTGTGCGGTGTATGTACTGGACTACCGGTACAGTAGTGTGTGTTCATATTACAGTACATACTGTATCATGCGCTCCAAGTACTACCGGCTACTGGTAGTACTACAGGTGGTATGTCATATGCATGCTGGGTAACGTTCGAAGTTCGAACTGAAAAATAGATTCTCGGTTGGGGGTCTGAATTTCCTGAGGATGACATAGACTTGCTATGATATATCATAAGAGTGTTAAGTAAAGTACGTTGTACCTGGTATACAAGTATAGTCGTAGTCGGAGCCAACTGGGGTGTTGTGTGTTGCGTCGTGCATACTACATACTATATCAGTGCCCGCGGACAAACTCGCCCTGTTTGCACATAGGGCCGTACGCATACACAACATACAACATACGTATACAACTACCGACGGCCACAAGCTGAGAATCAGTACGAACAAAAAAAACGCATATCTTTTTTGACGTGCTGCGGTAAGAATGACTTCCGGTAGTAGAACACCTCCTTTTTTCTGTAGTATCTAAATAATAGAAAGAACCTTCGATACACGCCCCGGTGTATGCATATATCCTACATCATCATAGTAAAACAAATATGCATATAGTCATATATATCAGAAACCTTTTCCTCGTCTCCTCACCACCACTCCTCAGCTTGTCAGTACGTCATGTTCATAGTGGTCAGAGACCTTGCTCGCACCCTCGTCACCCCTCCGCTTCTAGAAATAGAGATCGACTAAGAATTGGGAATACATTCATATCACATCTTTTCGCTTGCATGCCAAACACTTTGTGATGCGATCAAGTTTCCTCTTGGCGATGGTGGTGGTATTCATCCTTACTTTCCTCTTATTCAAAGCCGACGTTCCACTCCCTCAGCAATACGAAATGTGGAATGTTGACACGCGGACGAGTACAAGCACGAGTGCTGTAGTTCTCCGAGAATCACTGTCGAATCGGAACATGACTGGAAGCTGGATTGGTCACACTTGGATTCCGCCTCCACCGTGGCGTTTGTACTCCACGAGCGAGCTGAGACCACTGTGGGCCAATACGAAGGTTTGGTGGCTAGGCGATTCGACTGCTCGAAGAGCAGCAATGACGTTGTATCACGTTCTGAACAACACTTCCGTAGGTGAAATCGATCTCAACAGCGGTCACATCATTGACGTCAACAAAGGCTGGCTCTCCGAGCCATGTCCAGTGTTCCAAGACACCTTTGGAGCTCCATACATATGTCGACCCATGCCAGGCTCGAACAACGCCTCGGAGATGGCGTTTATGCTTTCTTCATTAGCTTGTTTCTTTGACGTTCAGGATTTTCTTCGGAATGAAATGAATCTCAGTCACTCCCCAAGGACCAATATTCTTGAGTTTGATGTGATTATCATTGCTATCGGTGTCTGGGAACTTGTGAGAGAATGGGATTGTCGACGCGATGGCATGATTGACCGCCCGACACGCGTAACAGCTCTTCTGCAAACGTGCCTCGAGTTCACCCAACAGACCGGAATACCAATCGTGTTTAGAACTTCCGGATATCAAGCCCAAGCGAATGAAGTCCAAATAAGAAACCACAAACACGACGCTGGGGTCATCAATAACGCAGCCATGGATTTTGTCGACTCTCTACAGGGACAATCAGGTCTGACGTACATCGATTGGGGTGGAGCTATCCTCGAACGATCCTTTGGACCAGATCGGATCGAAGGCGACATCAAGGCGCACTACGGAGTTGAGCCACGTCTTGTTCTGATGCAAATGCTAACGAACCATCTCGTCGAACGAGGGGTTTTCAAGTCTTCCTTTTGAATCGATGTCACGAACGCGCAGAATGTTGCAACCAGAGGCGAGTCCACCGGGGGCCATGGCGCATGACGCAATGCACAACCACGGAGTCGATCGGTACAATCCCATAACTCTTTCTACTCGCGACTGAAATTTGTTTCAATTATTCGGGGAGCTTGCTGGTTGTTGAGAAGAACCGGTTACCGTTTCGCCCAAGGTTCACGGCCGTGATTTTGGGAGCAAACGTGACTTCGAAAATGTCGCGCCATGGTTCAATGCAAAACTTTATTCTTGGTGTGAGTTCGACGGAATGGCACATGCCCCGAAGTGAGGAGTCGCCAATGTCGTTATGATCTGTACACGAAAATGAGGAGATTATCTACTAGATTTAATTACAGGAGGCGAGAATGCGATAGTCTTGTATGGGATATCCTTTTTGATTCGAAAGACGTCCGGACCCCAAGGGGCGAGTGCTTTTTTTTCTGGCTGCCATCCGCGCCATGATCTGGATTTTCGAAGAATGGAATAGTCTTCCATTAGAGCAGTTTTCAAGACGTAGTCTTTCTCGGCGAGGCATGAAGTCTTTTCTGCGATCTACTGTTCATAATACAAGCCAATAGTGATAAGGCTGTAATGCTGGATCAGCGTTTCGCTTCCTATGCCAACCTGATGGGAGTGGCATCCTTTCGATAGACAGCTGATCATATTGTAGGATCCTAAACTGGGGCAAGTAGGAAGTCACCACATTGATGGAGTTTGCCTCTGTCCTCAATGTTAAGAGTGACGAGGATGTCAGATACTTCAAAAGTAGTTCGTCATTGGTCATTCAGCATGTTTGCCTCAAAGTCTCAATTTGGCATTGCAGAATTGAATGAAAATGGACTTAAAAATGTAAAAAACGGTTTTGACAATTGTATGTAGAACATCTACCACACACTATGCAAGATTGCTTTGCAACCTTAGAAAGTCAGCAGAGACTGGGGATGAAAAAATCAAGTATTGAGCTTTTTCGCATCAGTGACATCCACCAAAAGTAAAGAAAAGGAACATGGATCAAATGAAGAAAGATCAGTGGAATTTGACATTATCAATGCACGCTGGAAAGATGTTGTTTTTGTACATCTGCTGTACGTACTCAAACTTGTAGTATGGATGCACCAAATTCCGTAGGATATAGCTGAAATCCTTTTCCTTCCATTTCCAAACGATAGCACAACCATGCCAACATGGGTACAGAACATCTTGCCAAATGCCACAAGTGCACCACTGCAACTCTGATTTAACAATGTAAACAGTGTTTGGTTGCCCTGTATTGTATGGCATGCTGGGCAAGGGAGGGTCTTTGTCAGAGTCTTGTACTGTTGAAGGCTCCACAACTTTGAAATCTCCACACCCATGCACCAACTTGACAACTGGGATGGATGTTGCAGCATCCCAATGCCTTTTCAGAATCTGTGCCACACGAGGTACAACCTTGCCCGGCTCCCGATCAATGTGCTTGGTTCCGCAGGTTGAAATTCTTGTCAACATAACATCCGCAATGCTTTCCACGGCCTCCAGCCATCCCACAGTGTGCGCCTGTGCAAACATGTTGTTCACACATTTGATTGTGTTGGAGGTTACAATCCCATCATGTGTTGGGAGTGGATTCTCCTCAGCATCTAGCCATGATGTACTTCTCCAAAGGGTATCATTGTTGACATTTTCAATATAGTCTGCAGCATGCAGCTTGATGATCCTCACTTGATCAATCAAGTGATTTGATTATCTGAATAAGAAAGTTTTTGCAATTGCCATCACATATCAAGCACATTGTTGACCAAACTTCTGGCATACATTTGCTTCAATTTGTTTCGCACAGCTCGTTTCCTTATTTCTTGGAAACACATTTTGAAGGGCCGGTTTCAGACCCGTGTTGCGGTCGGAAACAAATAGAAACGGATGCTGAATTCCTCCGTCGTCACGCTCATTGCCAAAACCCTGCTCAGAGATGATTGGGCACGCATCCTTCACGTATTTCATGAGTCCGATGTGCCGATGTGGTACACCACGGTACTTGTACACCTCATTTGTTCCAGAAAGGCCCAAAGCCGCATATCTTTTTTGACGTGCTGCCGTAAGAATGACAGGCTTCCGGTAGCAGAACACCTCAGTTTTTCTGTAGCTGTAGTATCTATATTATAGATTTATAGAAAGAACCTTCGATACACGCCCCGCTGTACCTCGACAAAGTAAATCAAATATGCATATACATATCAGAAACCTTTTTCTCGTCTCCTCACCACACCTCAGCTTGTCAGTACGTCATGTTTATAGTGGTCAGAGACCTTGCTCGCCTCCTCGTTACCCCTCCGCTTCTAGAGCTAGATATCGAATGAGAATTGGGCATACATTCATATCACATCTTTTCGCTTGCATGCCAAGCACTTTGTGATGCGATCAAGCTTCCTCGTAGCGATGGTGGTGGTATTCATCCTTAGTTTCTTCTTATATGTCGACATTCCAATTCCCCAGCAATACGAATTGTGGAATGTTGACACACGCAAGAGTACTGTGGTTCGCGGATACTTCCAGTCGAATCGGAACATGACAGGACGCTGGATTGGTCACACTTGGATTCCGCCTCCGCCGTGGCGTTTATACTCTCCAAGTGAATTAAGACCACTGTGGGCCAATAAAAAGGTATGGTGGCTAGGCGATTCGACTGCTCGAAGAGGAGCTTTGACATTGTATCACGTTCTCAACAACACTTCTGTACGAGAAAATTTTCTCAACCGTCGTCGCATCATTGACGTCAACAAACGCCGTGTCACCGAACCATGTCCTGTTTTTGACAACAGCACCTTTGGATCTCCATACATTTGCCGACCCATGCCAGGCTCGACCAACGCCTCAGAGATGGCGTTTGTGCTGTCTTCGTTGGCTTGTGCGTTTGACGTTCAGAAATTTCTTCGGAATGAAATGAATCTCAGTCACTCCCCAAGGACCAATATTCTTGAGTTTGATTTGATCATCATAGCAATCGGGATCTGGGATCTTGTTAGAGAATTGGATTGCCGAGGCGGTGGCAAAATTGACCGCCCGACACGCATAACAGGCCTTCTGCAGACGTGTCTCGAGTTCACCCAACAGACCGGAATACCAATCGTGTTTAGAACTTCCGGATATCAAGCCCAAACGAACGAAGATGAAAAAAGACAACACATACAGGATGCTCTGATTATGAATAGCGTTGCAATGGATTTTGTCGACTCTCTACAGGGACAATCAGGTCTTACATACATCGATTGGGGTGGAGCTATCCTCGAACGATCCTTTGGACCAGAGCGTATCACAGGCGACCTTGACGCGCACTACGGAGTTGAGCCACGTCTAGTATTGATGCAAATGCTGACGAACCATCTCGTCGAACGAGGGGTTTTCAAGCCCTCCATTTGAATCGACGTCGCGAAAGTCCAGAATGTTTCAACTCTTGGCGAGACCACTGAGGGCCGCATATGGCGCAATCTACATACCTTCAACCTTCAACATCATTGCGATAACCGTGGAGTCTACCGGTACAATCCCATCTCTCGTTCCACTCGCGACTAAAATTGGTTTCAATCATTCGGGGAGATACAGACTGTTGAGACGAACCGGATATCCCGTTTTGGGTGAATTCCGCCTGGTTTGGCGGCCTTTGCGTGTGCTACTTCAAAAATACCCCGTCATGGTTCAATGCCAAGCGTGATTCTTTTAGAGAGTTTCGACGGACCCGCCCGCGCAGCGAAACAAGAAGTCGCCAAAGTGGAGACGAATTGTAAACAAAAATGAGGAGATTATCCAGATTTATTTAGTGGAGACTGGAATGCGACTGTCCTCTGTTGGCAATCATTTCTTGTGGCGAAACACGTCCGGATCCCAAGATCGACGCTCGAACTTGTGGTGTCAATACCGTGTTCCTCTCACGCACTGCTTCTGATGGCGCACGGTATTGTAGATGGCAGTCTGATTATCTCTACGTTGTTGCATTGCTGTTGGGAGAAAATCAAACTTTTTACTTGGATTTCGCGAAGAATGGCATTGAAATTGTGATCGTTGTGTAGCACTTGGGAGCAGTGTTCGAGACTCGCGCGCATTTCGCTTTGCCCTGTAGGCAGGCTGTGTTTTTTTGGGAACTTTTTCTTATTTTGGGAATTTGTTCCCAATTAAACATTTTTAAAAGTTCCCGATTTAAACCGTGTAGAATACGTAGGATTCAGTAGAGATCAACTGGCCATCGCCCGAATCGTTTTTGGACTGGCGTCGTACTGGCGACTCCGTCAAAGTAGTACTGAATTACTGTTTTACTGTATGATATCATCGATGTACTGACGATCGACGTAGCAATGACGTAGGACTCACACTGTACTGTGTACTGTAATGTTCCCAATTAAAAGTTCCCAAAATAAGTTTCAAAAATGTCCCGAAATAAGTTATTTTGGTGTTTTGGGGAACTTTCCCAAAATAACACAGCCTTCCTGTACGTCTTGAACCCGGAAAAGTAATCCAAACTCTACTCGTCATACAGTACTCCAATCCAACCGAAAGGTTTTGCTACTGTACTAACGTGTAGGTACTGTACCTCGTACTACAGTAACATGTTTTCCGACAATGCGCCATACAGCCATACAGCAATTGTATGATTGTATGTACTTGTGCATTGAATGACGTCATTAGTATGTCATCCGGGTTTTCATTTGGACACATGCCAATTGGCGCCTGACACCGGCATACCCCCCATGCAGACGTACAAGGATGATGTACAGGTATGTGATGTATGATATGATTGATGACATTTCGTTGGCAACACCAAGAAGAGTCGGAACCTGTTGCAGTTTCGAAGTGCGACACAGACACGAGACGCGAGACATTCCCCTATCAGATTGCTGGTCGTGTTTCACAGCCAATGGCAACTCGCTACCACCAGCTTTCGGAAACACATCAATCTGGGCAAAAATGTGACGACTTCGCAAAAGTGAGGGAAAAACCGTAGCTCCGTGTTTTTCATCACAACATCGAAGCGTCACAAATCCAGTATTGTGTTGTGATCGACATTGACCTAGGTCTCTAAGCTCCAAGCCCTATATCTCGCACAACACCAAATACAATGCAACCCTCTCGCCTCCCCAACATCCTATGCCGCATGCATCATCGTCTAGGAAAAGCTGCGCCTTTTCTTTCACATCACCAACAACGATCCTATTCAGTCACAACCGTCGTCGCTGACCGCCTCGTCGTGGCTGTTGGTGGGAATGCCCTCCAACGTCGCGGAGAGCGTTTGACGATTGAGAATCAGCTCAAGGCTGCCGCAGACATGGCACCCATGATTGCTGATTTGGCCGCCAAGCATCAGGTGGTTCTGACACACGGCAATGGTCCTCAAGTGGGAGAATTGGCACTTGAACGGTCGGCCGCCACCTTTGATGTGCTGGGTGCTGAAAGTATGGGACAGATTGGTTACGTACTGGCTCAAGCTCTCAGTTCTGTCGGTCTCAAACCAGTTCCAGTCTTGACGCAAGTTGTTGTGGATCCACAACATGAAGCCTTTCGAGAACCATCCAAATTCGTGGGCCCAATCTATGGAGCCAAGGAGGCAAATGCCTTGGCACAATCTCTGGGATGGACTGTCAAGGCCGATGGAGAATACTTTAGGCGTGTGGTTCCGTCACCACCGCCGCTGGAAATTCTGCAATTGGAAGCCATTGAGACCTTGTTGGAAGGATCCAACCCGTGTCTACCCATTGCCTGCGGTGGTGGGGGTATTCCAGTCTCAAGAGTTTCGTCTCGACCATCAACGTTACTGGGCGTGGAAGCTGTGATTGGTACGTTTGTTTTGTTGTGATGTTTATGGAAACGTCTTGCGTGCAACTTTACTTTTTGTGTCGACATCACACACACACGTTGTTTCTCACTTTAAATGTCTTTCTGCTCGATCCGACCACTAACAAACGTAAACACACAGATAAGGATGCATGCGGTGGAAAACTTGCCTTGGACCTGGAAGCTGATGGGTACATTATCTTGACAGACGGTGGTGGTATTTGGGAACGCTATGGCAAGCCTGATGCTAGAGAAATGGCCGTGGCCACACCGGAGTACTTGTTGGGAACAAAGGCAGGAAAGAATTTGTAAGTTCCAAATTTTTCATTTGTCTGCCGCTGCTGCTGGTCCTTGTTGTTGTTGGACTGCTCCCCCATATTACCATGTCTCAACTCACCATTGTTTTTGTTCATGATTCTGATTATCATTACTATTCTAATCCCTCTCCAGTCCCGGATCCATGGGTCCTAAAATTCAAGCAGCCATTGATTTTGTGCAAAAATCGGTGGCGGCTGGCCGTCCCAATGCATGGGCTGCCATTGGTGATTTGCGTGATGCTGCCAAAATTGTTACCTTTGAAGAGGGTACAGTCATTCGCGATGATGACTCGTTGAAGGATGGTGTTATTTGGAGACCCAAGAAGGAAATTCCAGGTGGTTCAGCGGAAGGTGTAGTGAGGAAGGAGAGTAAGGAACCACACAAATCGGGATAGAGTTATGGTGTTGTTCTATCTGTCGGTTCTACAACTGCTTGGATGATTCCAACGGGGTTACATCCAGTTGAAATGTGACGCGTCGGTGGGTATGTGAGTTGTATGTTTACGTTCTATATAGTGGCTACTAATGCTATTCGTACTAGTAGTATTAAGCTTGAACCACATGTGTGCGTAAGTTGAGTTGAGTCGCTTCCTGTGGAGTCGATCCGTGGAATGCTCCTCCTCATGTTCGGTGCTACAAATGGTAATTTTACCGCTCGTTCCCCGATTCCTTGGTTCTCTCCCTCGCCGGTCCTTCCTCCATTGTAAAATACTGCGGGCTCGCATGATATACACCAAAAATTCACAAAATCTTCTCTCGAAACCATGGGTCTTTTGAAGAATGGTATCACACTATTGATTGCAATTACTTCTCATCCGATTCTGCCAATCCCAAGGCTCGCTTTTGATATTCAAAATGAAGTAGTGCCCGTTCATATAGTTGGACATCCATGGGATTGTATTTCAAAATCGCTTGGACTGTGGCATCATCGGGATGAGAAGGCAGTTCCCAATGGCGACCATTGGGCAAACATCGATTGTTGAGAGGACTGGAATTCCGATGAGGCATGGGACATGTGTCATTATTCGTCAACTCCTGACAGGGGTTCGGTTACGGTTTCATTCATAAATGGAAACAACATGCCAACCATCTTGGCCGTATCGTTCATTTTGGATGTGAGACCGAGGAATGTGACAAAGTGTTTGATATTGTACGTGGCTTCCTCCAACATTTGTTCGGGATTGTCTGGTAGCCAAGTCGACACAAGATTTCGCGTTTGATGATCAAAGAGTTGATCTTGACATGCGGGGGTCGACAACTTGTCGCCATTCGCAATCGATTCAAAGACATCGGTGAGATTGCGACAACTATAACACATTTTAGTTCGGAAACGAAATTGACTCCAGACACGATCCACGGGATGTCTCAAAACTGTAATGACATGCGGTGGTCGTTTCTGTCGTTGAAGATGAATGCCTGAGTTCTCACTTGTTGCTGATTCGTTGGGAATCTGCGATTGCAGTTGCTGTTGTTCATGTGGCGATTGCCATCCAAAGTCTTGCAAGTCCATCAACGGAGCACAGTAACTTAAAACAGAGGACTGATTGACACGTTCATGACACGAAGCATCTTCTCCGGTTCGACATCTCGCATACATGAATCCATTGCATTCATGAATGACACTATATGGAATCGTGTTGGATGTTCCACTCATAGATCTTGGCATAGCATTCGATGATGACGGGCTCGAAATGGTATTATTCTTGGCCCTCACGGAAGCATTCGTTGTGGTTGACATGCTGGATGCTTCAACGAGGACCTTTTGCCATCGCGTCACGGCACATCGGAGCAGAGAATCCATGGACGTGCCTCCTGTTTTCATGTGGTGCAGGTGGAGCACTTGATGGGGAAAAATAGTACCGTTTTCATCAAAGTCAAATTCAAACGGATTGGAAAATTTCTCAACAAGGAATTGGATGTATTGACTCGCCTCATCGTTCTCCTCAACAGGATTGTTGTTGTTCTTGCTGCGATGAGTAGCGTGCTCGGATACAGAACCTCTCGAAACGCTACTATCATTACTTAGAGGAGCAGTTCTCATATTCAAAGGAGATGTAATTTCGTCGTTCTCTTGAGACTTTTCATGCTGCGATTGGTGGACATATAAGAAGGTCAAAGCAGCGACAAGGAGAACTGCAACTAGCAAAAAGAGGGAATGAGTGGCTGATCCTCTCATCGTGCTGTGCTCGGTTGTTACGTTATGTTGGTTTTATCGAATTGCCGCGAAGTGTTTCTGTCTGCGGTCTGCTGACTTCATTTGTATTCTGCGTCTCCGCAGTGCATGCTACTACGATAGCGCAGTAACAGTAGGCCTCTACTAGGAGTTGTATTACACTGTACACGTTGATTGACTCGCATCACGCTTCTCGAATCTCGAATCTCGAATGTGAAGTGTGAAGAGTGGTGAAGAACATACGGGTTGGATGAAACCCCGCGAATTGGCACAAATATTTCGAGGTCAAACAACTCCAGTAATTTGTACAGTATAGTGGATGGTCCTGCCGCCTTCAAGTAACGCTTAACGGAAAACGTATCACTTCGATACATATTCAACAAGACACATGCGACATGCGATATGAGATACATGACATCTGACTTATCATATACTAGTGGGTGCCTCCCAATTGGTCGGACTTTTGGAATACGTGTACGGTGAAAACGAAAAAACCCACGCCTCCCAATTGGTCGGACTTTTGGAATACATGTACGGTATGGGTTGTGCACGGTTGTGTGTAGTGGCAAGCGTGCTGCAAATGATGTGTTTTACAACACAATTAGATGAGGAAAAAAGTGACAAATTCATAGAAATTTGCTAATTTAGATTGCCAAAATACACAGTATTGAAGTTGTTTACAAATCCTGTTGATGATACTGAGGGCACAGTTTTGATATCAGGACCTCCTTATAAACAATGTTGTGCAGAAGATGACCATCAGTAAATATGAAAAGATCATGTGGGTTACGAACTCTTGAGAGAGCAACGTAAAGCTGGCCATGTGCAAATACACCTTGTGGCAAGAAAATGCCAACTCTTCGCAATGTTTGACCTTGACTCTTGTTGATCGTCATTGCATATGCTGGTTGAACTGGAAACTGACGTCGTTTGAAGACAAATGGCAGCTCATCTTGAGGTGATAGGAGAGCAATCCGTGGTATGTCCACAATTTCTGCAGTGGTAGGAATCAAACACTGGAGGACAGACCGTGAGATACGGCGAACAATGAGACGGGTGCCATTGCTGAGTGTGCTTGATAGGTTTCGAGCAGCATGACCAACATGCCTTTTTCAGAGTGAGGCAATGTGGTGGAAGGCCAGATAGCTCCAAAGAGTTCAGGAATTCAGGAGGATAGAGGGTATGTGCAGGATCATTAGGTTCCTCAGATATGATGTTGTCAATACTGAGAAACACATGTTCATCATGAGGTAGCCTTGAGGTTACCATATCATTGATTCTTTGAACATCTTTGTTTTTAGGACATAGAATAGCACGTTCAGACCAATAGGCTGGTTCATTGGAAGAAAAATCATCAAACACATGCTCAACCAGTTCGTTTGTATCCTGAGGCTGGAATATATAAGATGGTAGATTTATTGGGGAAGGCTCCATATCCTCGCCGATCCTCAACAGGAAAGATGCAAAATGGGAAAGTACTTCTTGGAACTCTGGGTTAGCATTCGTGTTCTGTAAGTCCATTCGCAATCGCATATTTTCAGAGAGTTGCATTACATTCACAGATGATGTTTGCCAGACTTTGGATTGTAGGACAGTTGAATGCACAGTGGTAGCTCTTCCAGCATGGCGTAGTATGGGAAGCACTTGACGAAAGTCACCACCCATGACGACAACCAAGCCACCAAAAGGAGCATCATTACGTTCAAGTAAATCACAAAGAGACTGTGAAAGAACATCAAGACCAACACCCTTAAGCATTGTGATCTCATCAATGATCAAAATCTTTGCAACCTTCATAACTTCTGCCTTCTCTTTTGATAGGTTGCACATGGATGTTTCATATAATTGAATTGGAAGCCCGGATATATAGTGCAGAGTACGGCCCAAAGGGGCAAAGTTTGAGGCAGCAATGCCTGATATGGCCGTTGCAAGGGCAACCTTCCCTTCACTGCGCACCTTGGCAAGGATCATCCTGAACAACTCCGTCTTACCTGAGCCTGCAGGTCCATCAACAAAATAAACATTTTTCTGATTTTCAGTACCAGCATTGTTGTTCACAGAAGCAAGTACAGCATCAAAAATAGCACGCTGTTCAAGATTCAGGAGAGGGAGGCGATCCAGCTGCTGTTGAATATCAGTGTTGGATGATGACAGCTGCAATTCTAACAAATGGTTGACTGAATTGTTGTCCATGGCACTCCCATGCTCCTCAACCAGAAGTGTGCGGAGGGATGGTATCCATTCGAATACAGAACGGCTGTGCATTATCCCCAGAAGGGCATCAAGTTTACGCACAAGGAGGTCCTGCAGGTGTTGTTCACTAAGGCTGGGTTGACGGTGTGCATAGTCTTCTGACAGGGCAGCCCAGTGAGAGTCATAGAGTGACCTTGGGTCAGAGACATCACAGTTGAAGAGGATGATTGCAAAAGTCTTCTGAGCCTTGCTGGGAGAGTGTCTGTGTGGCTTCCTGCATGGCTCGATGCCACTCAGTATCATCATCTAGAAGACCCAATGTACGACAGGCATCTTGAAATGTTGGACAAAGTACATCATCAACGGTTCGTAGAGCTTCAAAGCTTGTTGCACCTTTCACTACAGTCAACATCCTTCGCAGGAAGTATCTCTCACCAGAAGAAGGGGAAGCACTGTAGAGGCGAGACACAGTGGGGAATGTCTGCCGGTGATTGGAGCGTCGTACCCAGCACTTCTCGACACCAGCACTTTTCCATGTGTAGTGTTGTGGGATGTCATGATAAAGGAACTGGCGAGCATACTGATCATGCCGATTGAGGTCCAACCAGGCAGTCAATTGTGTACAGGGTGGTCCTCTTGCAAGCACTTGAGCAACATTTTCATTTTCCTCAAAAACCACTGATTGCTGATTGGGAAGATGGAACATTAGGCGCATCACATTGGGCTTCTCTGAATGTAGACGAAGGCTGAAGAGGCGCCAGCATGCCTCTGATGCAGAGACATAACGTCCATCAAGATAGAGCTTGATCTCATCAACATCTTCCCCCATCTGGACTGCAGCACGGTCGTGTCCCTTGTATACATACTTGTAGAGGTACTTGACGGCCTGCACTGAATTGCACACCTCAACATTGATATGACAATCATACTTCTTGGTAAGATGGCAATTATATGGCACAACCCAGCGGTTGTCCAACTCAGCTCCTCGAACAGTTACAGTCCTTCCATCATCACGTCGATGATATTGAGGGAATCCATCATCATTGAGTGTTGTCTCATCTTGAAAGGGCCGGGGATACTTGTCCTTGCATTCACCTGCTGGCTTTGTAGAACTATTACAACACTTCAAATTTTTCCATCGATTGGGGGAAACTTTGGTGCCACAGGGCCCATGCAACATACACCTCTTCACAGTTGCAAAAAGTTCAGGATCTATCAATGCATCTGGGATCTCAGCTGAAACAATATGGTCAATGTCAGATTCTGTGCGCGGTTTGTCATTCTCTGCCAAAATGACCAGTACATGTGCATGCGGCAATCCTCGCTTCTGAAATTCGATGGTGTAGATAGCAGCCACAACCCTTCCAAGCACTTGCCGCTTCTGGAGGTCAATCATCATCTCTGTAAATTTGAGATGGAACACTCGTGCCACCAAATCTGGTCTGTCATTTACAGTTTGGCCAGGAAGAAGGTTTTCAACAACTTCTGGCCACTGCGGATTGGTTGTCATTGTAATAAAGAGGTCTGGCTTGCCCATTCGGCGCACAATTGCCAATGCATCCTGGCAAAGCTGGTGCATGTTTCTTGCACTTCAATGTGAGATGAAGGCAGAATGATTCGTCGCCCCAGCTGTCGAGTGTTTGTCACATCCTCACCAGCAACAGCATCTGCAATGCCTTGATAAAGTTCAGCACGCAATCTTGGTTGATTAAGACGGATGAAATTAAGACGGCCTTGTTCCACTTGGGCATAGCAGTCCACAATGTATTGGTGAAACAGCTTCCCTGCAAAGTGAAGGTGATTGGAGAACTGAGCAGCAGGTCGTACAAAAAGCCGAAATGCAGCATGCATGAGGCAAGTTAATCTTGTCAAATGTGGAGTCGTAGCATTTGGACCAGTTTGCATCATGCCAGGATGCCAGCCTCCTGGGGAGCCTGTTGGAAAAAGGAGTACATATGCCAGTGGAGAATAGTCGGGATGGAGCTCTGAGATTGACTGAATTGCTCCAGCACAAAGCAATACTCGAATATCACGGTTACCTGAACCTTCGTCAGGAAGAATCACAGCTACCTCACTGGAACTTGGTGCATTGTACCGTCTGTTGTCCAATTCAGGTTGATCCAGGATATGCATTGCAACATTGTGGCCAGGCAATTCAACATCATGATTACCATCAGTATTACTGGCCAAGGTTTCCTCATCAAGAGCTTGCTTGAATAATCCATACAGCCGGTTTTGATTCTGAATCATTTGCTGCAATAAAACCAAAGTATTCCTGTCCAAGGTATTCAAATGATGTAAACGATTGTCCACCTCATGGTTAGTGTCATAGAAATAGAGTTGTGCAAAAGCAGGATGCTGTCCAGGTTCTGGGAGCAATGATCCTAACCGGTGGTACATTGAGCCATGAATGCGAAAAGTATAAATTCCACAACTCCTATCAATCAAAGCATCATCCACATTAGCGCCTATTGAGGCAAAACTCAAGGCAGAGTTGTAGGCACGGATGTGTGGCATGAACAATTCATGTGCATGAAAAAGATCCATCAACACATTTGGTGTGGGATCAAGAGGGAGGAGAGATACCTTGCCCTTGGCACAGCAAGATGAAAAGTAGCCCCTTTCAGACCTTGATTCATTTGGAAAATGCAGTGCAGAGCAGCCCTGACATTCAACTGTGCATGGGCCAAGGACATGACGTGCTGGAGCAGGAGCAGATGAATAGGCTGCGCCATTGGTGCGTTGGCAACTTTGGCGTGTTTGTCTCATGTGCTCTTGGTGCTGAGTGGTGATGGCAGCCATCTGTGTGGCAGCAACAGGGTCACCTTCTTGAGATCTCTGGAGGCGCTCCAGACGTGTTTGTCTCATCTGCTCTTGGTTCCTGGTGGTGATGGCAGCCATCTGTGTGGCAGCAACAGGGTCACCTTCTTGAGATCTCTGGAGGCGCTCCAGACGTGTTTGTCTCATCTGCTCTTGGTGCTGAGTGGTGATGGCAGCCATCTGTGTGGCAGCAACAGGGTCACCTTCTTGAGATCTCTGGAGGCGCTCCAGACGTGTTTGTCTCATGTGCTCTTGGTGCTGAGTGGTGATGGCAGCCATCTGTGTGGCAGCAACAGGGTCACCTTCTTGAGATCTCTGGAGGTGCTGGCAGTGCTCCAGACGTGTTTGTCTCATGTGCTCTTGGTGCTGAGTGGTGATGGCGGCCATCTGTGTGACAGCAACAGGGTCACCTTCTTGAGATCTCTGGAGGCGCTCCAGACGTGTTTGTCTCTTCTGCTCACGGTTCCTGGTGGTGATGGCGGCCATCTGTGTGGCAGCTACAGGGTCACCACCTTCTTCTTGGGACAGGTTGCGAAGTTTGGCACGCCTTTTCCTTGCTGCAATGGCAGCTGGCTTTGTTGATAGTGAATGTTTACTTGGGTGTGACATAATGGTTATATGCTGATTGGAAAGAATTTGAAGCAAGGAATTATGTGAGCGGTACAATTACTGTAGTAGGTGTATGAGGTACTGGAGTACAATGTAGAATTGTAACAGGGGCTACAGTACAGCGTACAGTACTCGGAGTACATCTTGTAGTAAGTGAGTGTATGAGGTACTGGAGTACAATGTAGAGTCGTAACAGGGACTACAGTACAGCCAGCGTACAGTACTGTGCAATGACCACCAATAATGCAACTTCACGACGCAACCCACCGTTAATAAAGCGTTATTTGTTAAAAACGAAAATACCCACCGTTAATAGAACGTTATTTTAGTAGGGGTTCGCTTTTGTAATCAAAAAATTTGCGTTCCTGGGGGGGCCAAGCACCAATACTGGCGAAGCTTCTTGGTTACTGTTACTGTTTACTTTCAGTACTCAACCCTGGCGAAGCTCCGTAGTTACTGTTTGTACAGTTCAGTACTATACGCAAGTAGTGCAGTACCCCAGAGTGGTCATACTCCGTAACAGACGCACGCACTGACGCAACTACGTATATGACATATGCAAATCTTACCGACATCGCTTACGGAGTACTCCAGTATGCACGTATGACATATACTCCGAGTATGAGACTACCAGGTACTGCGAGAGGGAGTGTGATGATACACTATATGTACGACGTCTATGGGTTTTAGCAGATACGGGGTACGTGTACCGTCAAAAGATCTACTGTGGTTGGTTCGAGGAAAAAATTCAGACAGTATTCATTTGATCCAGTACCCCAGAGTGGTCATACTCCGTAACAGACGCACGCACGCACACACACACACAATTAATTTATAATATAGTAGGATATAGTACGAGTACACGTACCCAGGTAAAAGCGCAGGGTCATCTGGGAGGTCCGGTAAAATGACGTTTCTTCTCGTAGGTTCTACATGCAATTAATACCAAGCAGAGGTGCGTGGCCGGACCTTCCTGTATGTGCGTACTGAACTTCGTTCATTGGTAAATGTGTACCAGTACCATATAACACTAATAAGAACTACCGTAGAACCGGCTAGCTTCGCAAAAAGATTCTGTTGACGTGGCCGGAACGAAAACGTCGAGCCAAATTTCATGTCTTCGCAGATTTCGCCATCTACTGTACCGTGTACTGTTTTACTAGGATTCGATGTCACTCTTGCGAAAAGATTTGGCATCCATCATCACCAATCAATAGCGATCTTTCACTCTTTCTCTCTCGCCGAGCGTGGAGTGGCAAACCCAACGCGACAGTCCAGGATTAGAGCAAAGCATAAGTTGCTTCGTCGTGTAGCAATACTGGTAGAAGTCATGATTATTCTTGTTGAGAAATCGTCATTATTCGTTGATCATCATTGATATCAAAGCAAC
The DNA here is from genome assembly GCA_022925895.1 of Fragilaria crotonensis. Taxonomy (NCBI): domain Eukaryota; phylum Bacillariophyta; class Fragilariophyceae; order Fragilariales; family Fragilariaceae; genus Fragilaria; species Fragilaria crotonensis. The sequence goes on from JAKSYS010000115.1 coordinate 90,122, forward strand.
CATTGCAAGCATCGTCGCATCTTTCGTCGGTAGTGTTGAGAATTCTACGCATTGAGATAACAGCAGACTTCAAATGATGCAGTTAGATTGCAGCAGTTTTGATGTATTCATAAATGACACATGTCGCGTCTGTGTTGAAACGTCACTATAATGGAATGTACAAGCAAGAAACAAAGTGAAGGATTCAAAGATAAGTCGACCGTGTGCATTAATGTCACATTGATGACGAGAGTCAAGTTGGTGACTGTCGGATGCGACAACGGACCGGCTAGTTGACACTCTACATAACAATGGAACAAAAAAAAACTCTTCGTTTGAATTTGGTCTTGATTCATGCCATCGTGGAAGATGGAAGTAAACTGCAGCTCACACAATAACCCGTTGCGTGTCGGTTTTGCCCTTGAGAGCTCACACATCCAGGACAGCATTGCCCTCAGTCACAACTTTTGGCGATGTGCGAGACCATGCATTCTACTTCGATCAATATGAAAGACCTGAACTGCAAGACACTCCAGATTGTTGAGGAACCAACAGATGCAGAGGCGTTGTCATCGTTTTCAAGTCTCGACATGGATGTCGTATCGATCATTGTGGAGTTTCTGGACCCACAGTCCATGATCCGGTTGGCTTCCACCTCTCGCTTCTTACGTGAGATGCCTCTTTCTTACCACACTGTGATTCACAATAGCGTCCTGAACAAAAAAAAAAATGTAAAACGAATTATACAGGTTTACCTCTAGTAGGAACTTTTGCCAAGGACGCACACGGTACCCAACCTAGGCATCTCTCTATCTTTGAGAGGGCGAAGGATTTTGGATGTTGGTATGGTAGTCGGGGGGTCGTCCAGGGAAGAAGGCTGTCATGCGTTGCTGGGTAGTGTTTGAGGTACGTGTTCTGTTTGGAATGTTTTCCGGTGGAAGGGTTGCCAGTCTTGTGGAGACGTCGCGTGTCGGCGGGATAGCGATCATGTACTGGGTTACTTGTCTTTGTGTTTTTCCATCTTTCAAGTGGGCTGCTCGCGCTGTTTTAACTCGTCGAAGCCATCGTCGTCGAACGGAGGGTCTGCTGTGTAGAAGTTTGGTTAACGTGATGTTGCGGCAATAGTGTTGATCGGAGGTCTGAATGAGGGTTGGATTCGAGTGGTAGTGGCGAAGCTCTGCGGATTCCATCGAGTAGATCTCTTGGTCAGTCTCATCTCGATGTTGATGTAAGACTTCATTTCGTCCAAGCCAGATTTCTCGTACCATAAGGGTAATCGCTTTGAGGGCCGTGTGTGTGCGACTTCGTCCTGCTGATAGATTCAGTTTCCCGGGGGTGGGAGTGTCCATGGCTGCAAGCAGGAGCCACTTCTTGGATAAGTATCCGAGAAGTAGTTGGTGCCATCCGATGAGGTTCTGTTCTTCGATTGCCGTTTGTAGGATGTCGTCGAGGCGGCTGGAGAGTTTGTCATTGTGAAAGTGGACGCGTTGCCCTGGGTGTGTTAAATATTGTTCAACGCAAGATGCAAAGGCTGGTCGACTGGGATGATCGTCTTTCAGGATGGTCCGAAGCATGGCTGAGATGCTTTTGCCTCGAGCTGGGTTTTGGGAACAGTGCAGAAAGTGATGGATGTTTTCCTCCTGAAGTAAGCATGTGGGACATAGTTTCAATTTCTCATCCACGTCTGATCGTTGGTACTTTTTGTCTCCCAGTGGCAGTTGATTGTGGATGAATTTGACATGCGACGGTTGATGTTTTAGCAGAATTGCCTTAAAGTTCTTTCCAAATGCTGTCATGTCGATCATGTCCCAGACGTGATCTGGCCATTTGTGACGAGATTGTGTGTATTCACGAAGATATCCCCATTTACATGGTACCGTATGTGTTCGTCTAAATTGCCGAAAAACCGTGTGTTGAGGATCGATATGCTCATCTGCATTGTCGGGATATGATTCGTCTCTCGCCGTGGTTTCGCTTTTTGTTTGGTGACATTTTGTGGCCAGTTCGTCCACGTCAACGTTCAAGCGGGCGTCGGGTGTCAGTTTGTCGTATGATATTTTTCCATCCTGGTGACTTTTGATCCACTTGGTGAGCATGGGGCGACGGAGTTCTCGGAAAAGTTCTGTTATGGTTGTCAGGTAGTCACTATTGTCCGGCTGTTTTGTTGGTGAGTAGTCTTTCCGGGTGACGAACGTTACTCTGTTAATGGCCACCTCGCTACTGTATCCGCCAACCATCGAAACTTGCACCTATGTCGCAATCCCCAGTGTCTCGCCAGTACGGTTACCAATAGGAGTGGCGCCGTAAAGCCCCCTAGTTCGCTCCGAGTGGAGCTCCCAATTTCGATCGGTCCGTCGACTGGCCCATACCCTTGAAAGAGAACGTGGTGGTTTCTCGTTGTCAGCTTCCAGCCAAAGTGCCTGCTTCTTCCTGAGACTTCCATCGGAGGCGATGGTTAGTCGTTGCCTTGATCGAAAAGCTCTCCATACCTCAACATCGTTTGCTATTTGTTTGTATTCGAATAGGAGTCGACGATGCCAGAGTGGTAGGGAGTTAATATGACTTTGTATTGATGAGTGGTGGGTGCTTGTATCGTCTGGTGGAGGATCTTCTTGTCTGATTTTCCCAGGGATCTTTCCATTTATTTGAATATCGCAGAAAGTTTTCTGAGATGTATCGTGTCAGAGTCGAATTTGTGGAGCTGTTGGTGGTTCCTGTCGTGGCCATGTTTTGATGCGGATCACTTGTGTCGGTCGCCGTTCTCCATTGAGGTGGTAGCAACATGCGGAGATTCCGTCTGGTTGCGACATGTCAGAGAGCGTGATAATCTGAAGGTACAAGCGGACCAGGTTGATATCGTGTTTTTGTTGGGTTGAGTACCGAGTCAGTGCATCCCTGTTCATAAGACATTTATCTTTAGGCCCCCTGAGAAGTACCGTGAATGTGTCAGTGAGAGAAATTGTAAGGTTGTGTTGGAATATAAACTGGCGAATGGATGTGATCCATGTTGGGGTCAGGTAGGATATTTGGATCCCTGGATACTCAAGGATGGGCTCCGACATGCCGGACTCGATTTGGGAGTATTTGACGTTGAGCAACATGAGTTTTCCCGCCTCTGTGTTTGAGTAGATCTCGTTTCTCATGTATTTCAGAGTTGAGATTCCTAACTCAGTTCGAAGGTCCAGCAGATCGAGTCCTCCGAGTTCCGCGGGGCCGTAACGTATTGCAGTTGGAAGTTTGGACGAGTAGCCGAGTTTTGCAGCATCGCCGTTATCACCTGTGTCTGTACTGGGCCAAGTTCTTCTTCGTCGATGGCGAGGCATGGCAGAACGTAGCGCATCGCGGGGAGTACATTGTTTTATGGAAGGTTTGGATGTCGCGTGGCGTTAACTTTGGGAACGTAGTCTGATGGCGAATCCGTCGGCTTTTGTTTTGAGAACTCGGGTTGATCAGAGAAGTTTCCATCTGGAGCAAGGTATACTCGAGTATTCTGCTGGCGTCACTAGTTTCCATCCTCCGGATGGTGGAAGGTTCTGTCGTTTGTCCTTGAGTTGCCATCATCAGAGTGGGGTCGTCGTGGTGAATCATTCGTAGCTGTGGTCTTCCTTTCTTCCAATCCCAGTACATCGTGTACCAGGAACATTTTGAGAGATTGAGTGCGCCGCCGGAGTAGAACAGTATCTTCTCCCAGGTCTGTGCGATATGGTTCAATTTGGCTATCATTGTCTCGAGAGTAATCATTCCTGGGTCAGTAAACCCAAGGGAGGTGTCATCGACAAACGCGTCGATGAGCCGATCGTGTCGTTCTGGTGAGTTCGGGGACTGGAAGCTCATACGTTCTGGTATAATTCTATCGAGGGTGTTCATCAGGACAACAACGAGAGTGAGCCACACTGATGGAGATGCGCCGCTTCCTTGTCCTGTGCCAAATAGAGGTTCAAAGGTTGTACCGTGGTAGTTGCTTGCGGAGACGCCGTGCACAGTTTTGATTGTGTACTTCATGAGTTTCAGACAGTCGGCATGTGTTTGTACTGCTGTTTCTGGCATACCGCACCTGCGGGCCGCGAGCATTCCAAGGGCAACGATGATCCTATCGTAGCACGCGCTTGCGTCGTTATCGAATCTGGCTAGGTTGTGTTTGAGAACTCGACAGAGATCGGTGGTTAGTTGCGTCAACATGATCGGGTCGGTTGCCTTCCGTTGTGGTATGGATCCGTGTTGCCCGTCATTGAGGAGTTTCATAGATACCGCTCGTTTTACGAGGCGCGATCCCCAAATTAGCTTTAGGAAGAAGTTGAAATCTGCCTCGAAGAGGTGGATGATGCGTAGGCGTGTGATTTTTGTTGCCCTGGGTCCTTCTCGATTAGGATGTTGACTGCGTTGCACCATCGTCTTAGTGTCAGACCACCGTTGACGGTGATGTGCATGAACTGAGTAAAGCACTTGAGCAGGATCGGGTCGCGGATTAGGGCTTTGTAGTGTCCGAGGTGTCGCCCAGACGGTGAGGTAGATGTCGTCTCTTTCCACTTCTTAAAACCGTAGCTTACGTCATCTTCATTTATGTTTATCGATATCGCCTTATTTTCCTTCACAACATCCGGTAGTGCGAAGGAGGTCAAAAATTCGCGTAGTATGTCGTCTTGTCCGTGCCAGTGTGGTGGTATTGTTCCATACAGAAGTGCCGCCGAGTCTTTCGAGAGGCTGTTGAAGGATAACCCGCTGTGAATGATTCCATGTCCGCATGGAGATGCTGCAGCTGCCCGAAAAGAATTCCGATTATATCGAAGAAGGTTACTTTCTATGGTATCTTTGTCGAGTATTGTGTCCCATATGATATCCTCTGGATCCGTTGACGAAAGGAAGTGCTGAAAGTTTTGTGGATATTCTGTGCTGTGTTTGTGTCTTGGAAGCATGAGTTTATCAAGGCCGCTGTTCAGATTTGGTTTGACGACCTGTCGGATGTTGCTGTACATGGTTCTGCACTGTTCTGACCGGATTGTGTTTCTGACTATTCCCGCCTTGTGTTTCGATTGCTTCATGGTTTCGGAGTTGGTGTCTGTCTCGTATTTGGCGAGGAGGTCAATGTAGCTGCTAAATCGAATGTCGATCGAGTTCTTCTGGCATTTCCTTAAGTGTGTTGCGGCACTGTTGAGGTTCGTTGTTACTTGGTCCAGAGTGAGTGCGACTGATCGGAGAGGCAGTACGAACTTCGTGTTGGATTGTTGAGCCAATTGTTCGATACGGTCGAAGGTGGTGGCGTAGTCCTCGTCGTGTTTCTCTTCTCTATATCTCAGTCTCCAGTATCGGTATAAAAGACCGGCGTCGCGGAGTATCGGAGACCATGCGTATGGTTTCCTGGGCTTTGTTATGATGCGTTCCGCGTTTGCCATTGCTCGCCCTTGGTCTTGATCCCATTGTTCAAGTTTCTTTTTAAGCTTGGATCTGGATAATGTGGTGTGCGTACTGAAGAGTTGCTGCATTCGTTCCACCATCTTATGTTCCTTGTAATACTGTTTCATTGCCGCATGATATGCTTCCACCAGTTCTGGGTTTCCGGACTTAAGTGATCGCGATCGTGGAGATTCGATATTCTGCTTTGTCAGGGTTGGCCCAGTATCGTGTTGGGATCTATGTCTACAAACAGGCCCCTGTGATCGGATTGTGGACCGTCCAGATATGACAAGGAACCGGAGCGCGTCATCGCCTGTAGGAATTGAGAGCATCCGAACATATGGTCTATCCTCCGTGCCTCTGAGCCGATATAGGTTGAAGGGGCTGGATGTTTCTCGTGAAGGTCGTGGAGGTCGCAATTTCGTTGCAGGCGTTGAAGATCAAGATCGCCTGTTATCTGGGCGTTTGAGTCGAGCATAAGGATGATGGAATGTCCTGATTGTTGGAGATGTGTGATCGCCGAGATAAGGTCCGTGATCATGATCTTTCGTGGTCGGGGCCGTGAGGTTTTGAGATCGCCTGAGATGTTCGTACTCTCGATTGAAAGCGCTCCCCACTGGTGAGGTGCTAATCGAGCCTGTGCAAACTCTGTATGCTGTTATGATGGAGAGGAATGTATTTGCTTTTCCCCGCAATGTGTGGCCACACCATCTGCCGAGACCGGTAGGGTCTAGTATGTGTTCTCCGTGCGACATGGGCACCAGAGTTCTGGTGGACATTGTGATTGATCCACCCGATTGGAATGTTTCCTTCTCGGGCACCGCATCGATAGCCTCTGTGGGAAAGCCGAATGAGACTTTTGCCGTTCCAAAGTGTTTGCCTGCTCTGGAGGAAAACAGCGTTCTGAGATGATGATGTTGCCATGCAGTGTTTGTTTCAGCCATACCAATTATATCGGCACCGATAGCCTGTGTGCTTGTCATATAGTAGTCGTAGTCCTCTCCTGTGAAGCTGTATGTAAGTCCCTTAACATTTTGAAAGAAGATCCGTATATCTTTGTCGTCTTTTTCGAGGTGTGAATCGCCGTAGGAGCTGTGTACGTCGATGGTGTCAGTTTTCCGATTGTGGTTGCGACCCGGTCTTAGATTGGGTATGGTGTCAGTATTAGTTGTAGTACGATTGATATGAACATTTGTTTGATTGCTGAGATTTTGTGTTATAGTTACTTCTTGTGTTTCCGTCGTCGGCCTCATGTCCGCGAAGGGTGTCTCCGTCATGTTATCGGTCATTATGTCTCCCCTTCGTCAGGTGTGCTATTTTCTTTGTATTGTGCACTTGGATCCTGATCGGGTTTGGGATTGTGGTTCTTTGTGATAGAGTCGAGGTTTCGGTTTTGTCGCCTCCTTTTCCCTTTCTGTTTTCTTGGCGAGGTGCCATGTTTTGTTGTGTCCAAAGATTGTACCGACATGTTGTCGGATTGATCGCTTGATGCAGTGGAATCGTCTTCGTCAGCATCTGTTGAGCCGGAGGAGCCTGCCAGAGATGTCATCATCTTAGTTAAATGAGCAAACGTTTGTCGAAATTCGGCAGCCTGTGCAGATGCTTCCTGTCTCATGCCCAGAATGTTTTCATTTGTTTCTTTCCGGAGTTCCAGAACATTCTGTGATGTATCTTTACAGAAGGTCATCGTAGTGATCACTCGTTCTTCTAGATCGTCAAAACGTGTGTTCACGGCGAGGAAAGCCGCCTGATGTGCTCGGATGTCAATGTTCTGTTGTCGAATAACGCTTTCCAATTCGTGGAAACGTTGTTGAGTCGCCAGCGACTTAGTCATGAGTGAGTTTGTGGTGCTTGTGTCCGTCATGGATTGTTGAGTGGTGCTTTCTAACCGTTGCTGTGTATCCTTCTTTGTTTGGAATCGAGGGGTCAAATCTGGAAACTCTCTTTGTGCAGTGTCCGAATATCGTTTGGTCTGGGATTCCATGCTTGGTGGTCGATATGTTGGTGTCGGTGATGTGTTGTTTGGAGGTTGCCGGATGGATGGAGGTGCGTTTTCCCACGTGGTAGTTGTGCTGAGGCCCTTGATTAGATTGAGATTGTGGTTTGCTGCCGCTGTCGGTACGTAAATCTCCGCTGGGTGAGGCGATTCTTTCCGCAAAGTGGTTTTCTCGTAGGCTGAACGGAGATGCTTTCTTTGTAGATTGCGAGCTTGTCTTGCGCGATTCAGGTTTTCTACCGGCACCAGGAGGTGAGCCCTTTGATTGTCCCCACCGTTCTCGGCATCGCACCTTAGACTGTTGCCCTCCTCGTCGAGCAGTGTTTTGGCCCAGAGTCTTGCTGTCCTTAGGATGTTGCCTTCCGTGCGATATTCCGTTCGTACTCTATCAATATTTTGTACCACTGGTGATAGGGAGAGGCATCTGAGACTGGTCACAAAATCGAATGGGTTTGAAAAATTGCATCCACCTCGTCAGTCGACATTTTTGAGATTAGTAGTCTTCCAAGGAACACTGAGGTTTCGGTGCCATTTAGATATGTTGAGAGGATCTCAGTTAGGGCGCCCACATGGTTTTCGCCGCATTTAACAATAAGATGAGGAACTGTTCGGCCCGTTGGCGTTTTCCTAAAGAGAAAGATGTCAAAGAAGGGAGTCGCTGGGGGTAATTTTCGTCGGAGTTCTTTGAGATAGAAGAATCGTTGGGTGAAGGTGGGGTGTTTGAAGAAGATGTATCCTGCCGTGGTGATCTCCCCGCTATCGCTGGAGGCGTTGGAGATGCTGAGTTCAACGTGGTGGTGATCGAGAGTACGTTTGGTATCCGGATTTTTTAACCACTTGCTTGGCCCTGTCGGAAGACAAAGTCTGAAGCTGAAGACAAACGTTCTGGCGGCGCCAATGGGAAGAGTCCGTTTTCTAGGTAGTCGGAGAGGTTGTCGGGTGTCAAGTCGATGAATGGGATAGCTGGTGCTGCTCCTGATTCTGTTTTCCAGGGATAAATGACTGAGTCTTTTGCCGTTCCCAATATATAGTGGATTAGGTCAGTTGCTTCGTAGTTCCATTGAGTGATGTCGTCTGTGAGTTCTTCGTACTTTGCTGGTTTCCATTTGACTGTGATCCTGATCGTGCCGTCGTTGATCTGTACGAAGGAGTTGTCAGGTTCCGTGGTGGTTTGTTGGGTCACGACTGGGGAGTTTCCATGCTGAATTGAGTTTATCTGTGTAGTGGTTTTCGTCGGGAGGATGGTTTCGGTCGTTCTGGGGAGGCAGGAAGCGGTGTCTGTGTTGCGTCTGTGTTTTGTCGTGGTCTGTTTTTAGCTCCAACTACTTGCCATTCGATTGCTGGGAGTTTGCCGTCCGTGCTTGCGTCGAAATCCATAAAGTCTGGCTCTTCATAGATCAGTCTCGCATTTCTTGGATCGGTTGTGTCAGGGGTGAGAGCTGATGGTAGATTGTTCAGGAGGTATGGGCGGGCGATGTCGATTGCCCACCTCTCGAGTTTCTCTGGCATGTCAAGCGCTCTGTTCAGGTGGTAGGAGTAGACGTTCCAGATGAAGGTAAGCGCGTCCACCTCTATCTCTTTCATGCGTTCCCACTGTGTTTCAAACTGGAAGCAGTGATCATATGCATGGTAGCCGAAGGTGATGTAGCGTTCCCATGTCGAAGGGTTTCCTACCTTTTGGTATGCAAAGTCATTTTCCTTGCGGAGAGTCATAGTGGTGCCGTTTATGAACGCTTCGGGGAATTGTCTCGGGGTTTCGATCCAGTCTTCGGTGTTAAACGCGTACTTAGGGTCAGTGATGTCAATGCCATTAGGATGGCTACCAAGGGGCGGTGGAGGTCCCGTTCCAATGGACATGGTGGTACGTGACAACTTCTTACAGTCGCTACGAGAAAACGGTTGACGGACGGTTCGTTATTATCGAATTTTTTAGTAAGAAATTGTGTTGACGACGCTATGGATCCTGATATGGCTGCCATTGTGTGGATGGATCGTGAGCGTCGGTATTTCATTGCAACGGCAGGCAGTCTTGCGGAGGGAACACCATATACTCGCTGTCGCTGGCGGCAAGTGAACCGTGCTCTAAACGCAGCTCCAGAGAGGGTAATCATGACAATCAAGCAACCTCAAATTGCAGAAGTCTACTATGATACTTGTGGGGCTATTGACCGTCACAATCGATACCGACAGGACGACCTTCGAATGGAAAAGAAGGTCGAGACAAAGATGGTCGGTAAGAGTCAATCTATCTATTTTTTCCATGATTGTTGTCGATACATGGCTTGTTTTCAATGCATTCAAGAATGCCCCAGACTTTCTTGCGGGCAAAAAAGCGATTCTGCAGAAGGACTTCTATGCAATGCTTGCAGAGGAGGAGTTGATTGACAATACCTACGGCAGCAGCATCAGCAGTGCACGGCGACCGAGGTCGTCACCGACCAACTATCAAGATGCGTGCATGAGGGCGCTGGAAAATGGATCTGCACGCGCTGGTGTCCTCACTCATTTAACTCCAGTCAAGAGGCTTAAGACTTCTGGAGGTAAAGCAACGAATCATCGGTACCAAGGGCGATGCAGAGAGTGTCAGAAGAAGTCAACTTGGCAATGCAGCGACTGCGGCGACAGTGGAAAAACGGTGTTTCTTTGCTCAACAAGAATATATGGCAAACGGTGCTTTTTGGACCACATTGCTCGCAACCATGCACACATAGATGAAGAATAAAGCATTGTATCAATGTTTTAATCATCTTTTATTAGTGTCAACATTGCCGTATTGACCGTCATGGTCAAACCCCTTTTTGAGTGGAGTACAGTATCTTTTCCACGAATGCTGGCAAAAAATGGATGACCTTATTTAAGGCACTCGATGGCATTACTTAAGGCCAAGGGCTTGGGAGGCTAGACACTAGTAACTACTAGGACTCGAGTACTACTAGTAGATAGCAGCTAGACTCTGCTAAACTGCACACTGCCAATTACGGCTTCTCTTTGATGGTATGACATACTGTACATGCACTCATGATGGCACCTCCACACTTAATTCAGCCATGCTGCATCGGTCAAAGTCAATTACACTGTGTGTCTTGAACTATGATCAATCACTTTTCCAAGAGCTGCCGTTTCTGTAATGTTTCAAGTGATTAGTGGCCGGTGACAAGATTTTCATCAAGGTAGCATTCTCGCAAGCTTGTGTGTTGTCAAATGGGAACACTAGGTGCTGTTGCATTGGATGCTATTACCGTTCCCGGAGCGTCAAATGTCAACGATTGACTGGATGATGACAATACCATCGAGATCGGACTCGGAACAATCCACGGCGAGACCGGCATGCAACAGTCAGCGCTCTTGATACCACGCAATATCAATTCGTTTAAGGCTTTGCGCTTGCGCTGGGCTGCTTACTTCTCCTCTTCCAGATGAAGGTACTCTATACGTCCTCATTCCAAGGTCAACCTGGAAGAAACTCCTTTCTCGAGCTTCTGGTTGACATGTGAAATGGCCAAATCGAATGTTACTCGAAGCAAGCTGCGGCGTACAAGATCAACAACATGGTTGACCATGCTTTGGAACAGCACAGTGGCAGCAGTCTTGAAAATGCTGAAAAATCAGATACTGCCAGTCTCAAATTGAGGGGTTCTTTGTTAAATAGCTCCCATGCTAAAGCCATGATGCACTTTCAAGCGACTGCCGACCACTGCGAACCATTGGGAGGCGTTCTGGACATGGACACATTTCGAAAGATGTGGACATGGACACATTTTGAAAGATGTGGAAAGCTTCCTTGTTCAAGGAGGAGGGCGTGCATATCCACGCCGGACTCTACTCCATGAATGATGGTTATTGGTTCATCGTGATCTTCTACATTATCCTATACGCAAGCATCGACAGGACCTAATCATCCAATCGATTTACAACCCTGAAACACAAGCCGCTTCTGTGTCGCCTGCACCTACAACAACACCATCGCCAACGATGTCAACAGCTCCAAGCGTGGATATTGAAACACTCGTGGCAAGCTACGTCCCCTACGTATCTGGTGAGGCCGTCGAAAGGATGTTAAGTGTTGGCGGAGAATTATTTTGGAAAGTATGGCAGAGTTACGCACTGTCAAACCCGGACCTTGCGTTTCAGTTTGTCGCCAATCTCCTCAATGCCAGTAACCCAGAGATCCTTCAGTCCGTTGCTAGCTAACAACAACAAGAGACGCTCCCCACTGCAGCGGCTTTGGCGCAAATCATGACCAATGGGACTGCTTCAAATTCCACCTCTACCACAAGACACCTCTTGGAGCTTGACCAGCAAAACAGACACCTTCAGGAAGAGGCTTCTAGTGATCCTTCCAATCCTGATTGGTTCCCAACCGAGGCTGAAGTACGATTTGCTGGCAGTGTGGGTTGTGTTGTTGCGTTTCTCGCTGCGGCTTCACTCGCATTTGTTTGGCTTCCATCGAGTGCCAGCACTATCCAGCAGTTTCGCTGCGGTCACATTGGCAGGCCTTCGCTGCCGGTCTTTCCCTGAATATCGCATGGCGCCTGACCTTACCACGATCCTGTTTGGTTCAGCCTTTTGGGGGACCTTTTAATGTGACTTGTTGTCTATCTTGATCATTGTAGCCTTTCAATTGGTAATAATGCTAGTCAATCTCAACATTGGCATTTCTCAGATGTATGATACTCTTTGTACATCCTTCTCTGACAACCTTGCCAGCTACTTCCAAACATGGAGTGAGCACAGCCTTTCTATTCTTGTCACTGCCAATCTTAACGATTACATTTCTCAGATGTATGATGCTCTTTGCGCATGCTTCACTGACCACCTTACCAGCTACTTCCAAATTTTCTGATAGAATGCCCCAGTGTGCCTTGCCCAACTGGAAATGCCCCATTCATCAACCTCGGGCAGGTTAGCATCAACAACTGATTTCTGTCTTCTTTCCATATGTGGATGCTGCAAAATCCTTCTGTGCCAACTTTGAAAAAATGGCATCGGTTGCATCCACAACAGTAGTCCATCATTAGCCGCAACTACAAAACACTACAGCAAGAAGCCACCACTCTCAAGATGCACTACTTCAATGGCAGGCCAACATAAGCACTATGCTAGCATGCAGGTCCAGTCCCAGCTGTAGCTACAGAGAGGATGATAGTAACCATCCCACAGCTTAGTTCCACATTATCCCCAACTTAGATTTCAGCTCCATTGCTGCTCATGAAGTGCAAACAGCCATCCTTTGAAATGCCTAACGGTCATCAATAGCTATTCATTCAGTCCCAATTCATTTTACCTGCCCATTTGCTTGCCCGCAATGTGAAATGGATTTCTGATAAATATGTTTAGAAGCAAAGAGTTCAGTATACCAGCAGCAGAACACATGATCAATTTGCAAGAAAACCAAGACTGGATCCCTGGTGGACTTCCCAATGTATCATACAACACCTAGCTACACAGAAGGATTTGAAGCATCAAGAACACATTTTTGAATCGCTAGTAGGAGCATGGTACAAAAGTACACAACAAAATTCTGGATTCCTTTTCTCGGTATGGTCGGGCGTAGAAGTTGACGCATGAACCAGCTAAATTGGATTACCTCTAGTACATAACCGGACCATGATCCGGTAATTCCGACTTGCCATTCAACAGGGTAGTCGAGCCAACTTGTCGAATTTCACCAGTTGACCAGTTGACCAACAGTTGGAGGGAATGTGTCGTAGTTTCCGGGTTTCTCGGTAATCCAGCCAATTTGTCGAATTTCACCAGTTGACCACTGCAGTTTGTCGAATTTCACAGTTGACCAGTTGACCAGTTGACCAGTTGACCAACAGTTGGAGGGAATGTGTCATAGTTTCCGGGTTTCTCGGTCATCCATCCAACTTGTCGAATTTCACCAGTTGACCAATGCAGTTTGTCGAGTTGTCTAATTGTACCGGTTGACCAACAGTTGGAGGGAATGTGTTGTAGTTTCCGGGTTTCTCGGTAATCCAGCCAACTTGTCGAATTTCACCAGTTGACCAGTTGACCAGTTGACCAACAGTTGGAGGGAATGTGTCATAATTTCCGGGTTTCTCAGTAATCCAGCCAACTTGTCGAATTTCACCAGTTGACCAGTTGACCAACAGTTGGAGGGAATGTGTCGTAGTTTCCGGGTTTCTCGGTAATCCAGCCAACTTGTTGAATTTCACCAGTTGACCAGTTGACCAACAGTTGGAGGGAATGTGTCGTAGTTTCCGGGTTTCTCGGTAATCCAGCCAATTTGTCGAATTTCACCAGTTGACCAATGCAGTTTGTCGAATTTCACCAGTTGACCAGTTGACCAACAGTTGGAGGGAATGTGTCGTAGTTTCCGGGTTTCTCGGTCATCCATCCAACTTGTCGAATTTCACCAGTTGACCAATGCAGTTTGTTGAGTTGTCGAATTGAACCAGTTGACCAACAGTTGGAGGAAATGTGTCGTAGTTTCCGGGTTTCTCGGTAATCCAGCCAACTTGTCGAATTTCACCAGTTGACCAGTTGACCAACAGTTGGAGGGAATGTGTCGTAGTTTCCGGGTTTCTCGGTAATCCAGCCAACTTGTTGAATTTCACCAGTTGACCAGTTGACCAACAGTTGGAGGGAATGTGTCATAGTTTCCGGGTTTCTCGGTAATCCAGCCAACTTGTCGAATTTCACCAGTTGACCAGTTGACCAACAGTTGGAGGGAATGTGTCGTAGTTTCCGGGTTTCTCGGTAATCCAGCCAACTTGTTGAATTTCACCAGTTGACCAGTTGACCAACAGTTGGAGGGAATGTGTTGTAGTTTCCGGGTTTCTTGGTAATCCAGCCAATTTGTCGAATTTCACCAGTTGACCAGTTGACCAGTTGACCAGTTGACCAACAGTTGGAGGGAATGTGTTGTAGTTTCCGGGTTTCTCGGTAATCCAGCCAATTTGTCGAATTTCACCAGTTGACCAATGCAGTTTGTCGAGTTGTCTAATTGTACCGGTTGACCAACAGTTGGAGGGAATGTGTTGTAGTTTCCGGGTTTCTCGGTAATCCAGCCAATTTGTCGAATTTCACCAGTTGACCAGTTGACCAGTTGACCAACAGTTGGAGGGAATGTGTCGTTGTTTCCGGGTTTCTCGGTAATCCAGCCAATTTGTCGAATTTCACCAGTTGACCAGTTGACCAACAGTTGGAGGGAATGTGTCGTAGTTTCCGGGTTTCTCGGTAATCCAGCCAATTTGTCGAATTTCACCAGTTGACCAATGCAGTTTGTCGAGTTGTCTAATTGTACCGGTTGACCAACAGTTTGAGGGAATGTGTCGTAGTTTCCGGGTTTCTCGGTAATCCAGCCAACTTGTCGAATTTCAATTAAAAGTAGCTGTAACGGCATTGATAAGATCAACCAAACTTACAAAGATAGGATTCAAGGAAAAACAATTATATATCATCATGTATCTGCACTGCGATTGTGATTTGCCTTTGTTCATTAATAGGCGTGATCGAACGTGCAATCGTATCAAGACACTAGTGTCAGTAATGCGAAGACAACGGTACAGTGAGACCGTATCATACCATGATTTATTTGGTCCCCTCGAATTGGGCGCAATGTACCTCATTATCCCAAATCGACAATAGATCTCAATACGTCCATTCGCCAAACAAGAAGTCACGTTTCGCCACCGGAAGCCGCTTTGTGAGGCAATCAGCCAAATTGTATTCAGAACGAATATGAGTCACCGAGATGATACCTGCAGCTACCGACCATCGGCAAAAATGATAAGCCACGGAAGAATGCTTCTTGTTTAATGTAGATTCCACGTTCGAAGTATTCTTCACGACACTCTCATTGTCACAGAACAAGTGAGTTGGTTCTCCCTTAGGCATCGGAACACCAAAACAACGTAACTTAAACCGCAAATGCTCGATTGCCTCTAAACACGTTTTCATTGCAATAAATTCCGCTGAAAATGCACTCGTCTCCACTGTCTGTTGCTTTTTACTGTACCACAAAATTGGAGCGCGGTTAAGGAAGAGGATATAACCGGTGTGTGATCGTCGGGTCACCTTATTGGCCCCGTGGGATGCGTCAACATATGCTGTCGTAGTCACGTTTCGCCCACGAGGAATGGGCATGCGATGGGGCATCGCCTCTTCAGCATCCCGATAAATTTCCGCAAAATCATCTTTGTTCGTGCGGAATTCACCATAATCAATCATCGGTAGCTCAGGTGATAAATACAATGTGACCTTCGCATGTCGATGTAGATATCCGAATATATGTAATAACTGTTCCAGATGTCCTTCTCGCGGGTTAGCTTGGTACTGTGATAGTAATGAAACTTCAGGAGGATATCGACGCGTCAATTTCTGTTGCCCATCTAAGAACGCCGATCAATTCCTGAAAGAACGTCGTGTCTTGCTCACTTAATTCCTCGGTAACATCCAATTCCGGGACATACGACGCTGACATCAGGTCTCCACATGCTTCGAAGGTAACTTGCGTGAGGTACCTTTTATTGCTTCTTGTACATTTTGAATTGCCGCCTTCACATAATCATGACTCGACACCGTCCAACACTTGATATTATTGATGGACTTCTCCTGCAATTTGGCGCCAAGATAGAATTCCGGGATCTCAATCTTATCATTCTTAAATTTGAACGTGGACTGGATATCCTTGAGAATGGCTTCTGCATCGCAAGAAATTGCCAGAATATCGTCAACGTACATAAGTACGTATTCGTAGTATTGTTCTCCATCATGCTTAGTCGCAGCCCTTAACCACACGTCAGGATCCGCCAATGACGATTGAAACCCAAGATTAACAAGCTTCTCGGCCATAAAAGAACGGAAACTGAAGCTCGCCGACTTCAGTCCATAAAGCGCTTTGACCACCAGAAAGGTCTTACCCTCATCAGGTCCAAACTCGGGTCCGGCTATCATCCAGCACTTTTCCTTGTTGGGCGCCGTTAGAAATGCGTTTTGTACATCGGCTCCAAGGACATTCAAGTCATTCAGGGCGGCAATCGTCAGTAGTATGCGAACAGAGTCCCGAAACGACTGTACTATACGTTACCGACGCAGGTGCTCCTGTTTGTGTCCATCAGCGCAGTACCTCGCCTTGCGTCTAAAGTTTTCTCCGAGCTTCACATCGAAGACCAGGTGTCCCGTTATTTGTGTGTATCCGATTAGAGTACTCGGGTCGCCATCAAATTCTTCAAATGCGACACGCACGTTGTTCATTTCTAATCTTATCGCGTCCATCAAAGGAATTTCCGTTTTCCTTATCAATTTCCATTGCCTCCTTGACGTTCTTTGGCACACACGCCGTACTTGTGCGTACGTGACCAGTACTTGGACTTCGTTTTAATCTTTTGGAGTATGCGTTTCTGTTTCTTTAAGACGTACGAAACCCACCACGCAAATGCCGGTTCATCGTCAATTGCTCGGTCAACCGCGTACTGGGCCAACTCGACGGGATAGGATTCCTTAAAATCCTTTAACGCGACCCAATCTGTCGATCCGTCTTTCCACTGAATCAACAATTCCCAGCCTCGAGTGGTTTGTTTCTGGCGTTTGACACCATATTGATTGACATATGTCCCCTGACTCTTCGGGATGGCCTCCCGGGTGGTACGATGGTCAAGTATTTCCTCCAACATCATTTGCCGGTGACCCTCATCATCTACTTGTGCAATGAGATTCTCTGCAATGATATTGGCAGTAAGCTCCTCAACATGGCCATTTATGAATTCAACTTCATACGCTCGGGAGTCAAGCAAAGGATTGGCGTTCACTGTCCCCACGGGATTACCTTCGTTATCCTTCAGGCGCTTGATTACCTTTGCATGCACCATCGCACCGTCATCACCCCTCGGAAGTGCCAGTTCCATGCCAATATACTGATCGGTTTCAACCTCTACAAATTTGTCGTCATTGTCAACTTGATCATCAGCATGCGGGAGCATTGCATCATCAATCACCCTCGTGAATTCTTGGTAGAAGCCTTCATCTTCATTTTCATGATCAATGATTTTACTTAACTCAACGCCCCGTATCGTGTTGGCAATGTCTGACGATCGAGCTTCAAACGTGGTTTTCACTTTATCTTCATACTCGCTCATTTGTCTCTTTACTTCGTCCGTAGAACGCTCGTCGTTAGTAAGTCGTTGAACTGTAGTGGCCGAAATTGGAATAGCACTATCAGGAAGAATCAATAGGACATTAACCGTCCTACGCGGTGCGAAACACCTAGCCAACGACCGAGTTGCACCTCACCCAAACCGGCGTTACTACGGAAAGTGACCCAATCGTAAAATTCGAAATCAAGGTACTCTGATATATCCGGTGTTTCTCCGTTATTATCTCCAACGGAGTCCTGCCCTCTGCATACTTCGAAAAATTGGCACATAGATTCTCAGTCTCGCAGACCCAAACGAAGCCGTAGTCCCATAATCTTGGTGGCACCTTCTTCTTCAGCATGATACGATACCATCTTTTCTTGATCTCGTGGATACTTTGTTCAGCCGGGTTCTCATTGGGTCGTCTCGGCCCAGACACATGATACTTAATTTCATAACGCCTAATAGCATCCATGAAGCGCGTCTTGGGCCCAGTTTGCACTGACGCCCCATCAAAGGTCAACTGAGCTGGTACTCCAAAATCACTTATGAATTGGGTAAGTGAATCCCCCACATGGTTGCCGTCGACCTTCATCAGAGGGTAGGCAACCTTAAATCCACATTTGTGTGAGTAAATCTGGCAACCAACGTTGCCGCGAAGGGACTTGAGTTTTCCATATGCTGTGTCAGTGGCAAATTTACCAGAGAGCCGTTTCACTCCGAATACACGATCCGCTCGGTAGCGTCTACCAATGGGCAGTATTGCCGATCGCATTCCGCGTTGAGTGGTGACCCTGAGGGTACGTTGCGCTCGTTTAGGTCCGATTCCAAACCGATCAGCTAACAATTCCGCCGACACTTTGGCGTGACGTTCCGTGCTTACAAAGGTTCGACGAGCTGGGATGTCTAGGTGTTCGTACACTGTCGTATCGACTTCAGAGGCTTGTTGCAAGCGTTTCGACAACAGCTCACCAACCCGTACAAGTGATGGATCAATTGAATGCAAAAGAGCGTCATTCGACGTCGCTTCTAAGTACTCTGTAATCGGAGGGAACGAAGGAACAAGTTGCGGTAAAGGTCTTTGCCATGCTGGCATCGTAGTTCCGCCTTGATGCAACGCTTGTACCATCATGAGGTTGGTGGGATCCCAGGGCGAAGAACTGGTCATCTGGACATGAGCACAATCCTGAAGTTCTTGGGCAGAAGGAACACGTGTTCGAAAATGGATCTTGGTGCCTGCGGTGTGCAGGGCAATGAATAGGTCCTCATTAACTTCGATACCTAAATTATGGGTTGCATCATAAGGATTATCCCATAGAGGGATGCCATAAGCACGCACTTGGTTGGGATTAATCAGAGAATGATCAAGCGCAGTGCCATAATAAAGAGATTCATGGAATACCAAAATGAAGGTGGTGCCTGTCGTAGGATCATCATAAGCCGTAGCACCCGTCACAATAGGAACATTTTCAATAGGCTTGATGGATGAATCGTATGCGTAGACGTCTGCCGTTCTATAAGTAGATTGCAGAACAACAAAATTTGTGCCAAGACAGCACGTATCCGCATTGGAGTCACATTCGTTATAAGCTGCCGTATCAGTCGGTGGATCATTGAACGCTGATCGTAACAAGGGGGTTGCCGACGCAACACGACGGCATGTGGTAACCGCAGCAATACGCCGATTTTGGCGATTCTGGGCTTGTTCGTTCCGCCCTCCCATGACGGATTGACCTGTCGTAACCTGGCTAACTTGAGTGCGTTGTGAAACGGAAACACTATCAGTAGGGAGGGAGACCTGCATAGGGACATCAGAGGCTTGTGTTCGGAGCTCTTGGAGTTCATTCCGATTTCGTCGTTGCTCGTTGTAAGCTGCACGTTCACGACGAAGTGTATCTTTATCTTCTTGCTTGAACTTCATATACACGTGACGAGGAAAACTAAAAGAGGCATGATACTCAATCTGAGATCCGTCAGTGAGCGTAATGATGCGGCTGTCACTTCGAGTCTTCTGCACGTTGCCGCGTCCGCTCCGACTTGATCGCCCTCCTCGTCCTCCACGACCATGTCCTCCACGGACAGACTGTCCCCTTGCACCGCGTCCGGAGTTTGTTTCATTGATGTTACGCCTCACACGGTTCTGAGCTGCGCCCATCTGAGGGGGGTGCTTTTGGTTAACCATGTTGCGAAAGAGCGAAAGTGCTTGCTCGTAGGTCATGGTCATTGGCACTCGTGATAATTCAATTTCCAACTGGGCTTTCGTTGGTGTGAGGAAATCTGCTTTGATTTTGTCAATCAGCATCCGTATTTTCATCGAGTTCGAATGAACAATCCGGCCTTCTCGTTTCACATATGCATTGAACGCACGCGTCAAGCGCTTCTCGAATTCGGCCCACCACATGTGTGGGGGTTTCTCGCCAGAATAGAAAAGGCTCTGAATAACCACATCTGCCTCGCGAATATCTATGGCATGAATGCCAACTCCTTCATAATGCTCAACCAGGCGGCGGAATGCTTCACGCCCGTCGTTCGGTCGCTGAAGGCCTTGAATCTTCGCTTCGGCAGTATCGTTGCCCGCAACAAAGTTCACTAAAAACGTGTGGACTTGTACCGTGTCAATTGCAAATGAGTCCCCGGCCAGAGGGCCGCAGCAACGTAATCGTCGAGGAAATCATCATGCAATGCTACTGTAGGTTCCTCAATATCGCGGCAAACGTACTTCAATGGTACGCCATCGCGACCAGGGATAGATCGAATATAATTCAAAAAAGTTGGTTTCAATCCTCCCATCTCGTGGCCTCCTTGAACTTCTCTGGTTTTGCTGCCTCCGCCAGAGTCTTCGAGTCGTTCTTGAATTTCTCATGAGTGTGATAACGGCGAATAAGATCAGTGACTCGTTCGATCGGAAATGCAGTATCTGTGGGATCGCGTCCAAGACGAATCTCATCACGCACCCACTGCACAAGCGCTTTAATATTCTTGCGAATACCAGGATTCAAACGGATCTGGCCCTGTGCTGCAGTGAGATCAAAGTAGGTCTTGAAATGTTCGTCAAGTTCTCTAAAGGTGACGTCCATACAGGACGTAAAGGTGTTATCGAAAATGTCACTAGCGATACGTTGGGCTTGTGTCTGTTCCATGAACAGAACATTATTATTCACGCCACACGCAATCAACGCGTCGACAACAGTAAATGCTCCTTCCATTGGCCTATACGTTGAAAGGGATCTATTTTGTGAGCATATCGAATTCGTACCACTAATGTAGTGGCCAATAATACCTGACGAAAGTCAAGTACATAGATCGCATGACCGAAGTCAGGTAACTCATGACCGAAGTCAGGATTCCGAACGTACAAACATAGTCGAAACTAGTTGATGCCGTTTCGGTCTTGCTCCATTCCATCGTACCCTTCATCCCTGGGCCTAGGAGCAAAGCTTTGGGTCTGATAAACCAATTAAAAGTAGCTGTAACGGCATTGATAAGATCAACCAAACTTACAAAGATAGGATTCAAGGAAAAACAATTATATATCATCATGTATCTGCACTGCGATTGTGATTTGCCTTTGTTCATTAATAGGCGTGATCGAACGTGCAATCGTATCAAGACACTAGTGTCAGTAATGCGAAGACAACGGTACAGTGAGACCGTATCATTCAGTGAAATCTCCCGCAAGTGTGGCGAATCCGCCATTGCCGGAGATTGACCCTTAACAATATAACAATCGACAAGAAGCGGCATGCAACTTGATCAATTATAAAAAGAGTGAGCAGATCTAGAATCTAGTTCCAAAACCGGTCCCACCATATGGACCAACAGGTTATCCGTGCGTGCGCGTCAGCAGTCCTCCACGTCATCGTGGGACACGCGCCTTGTATGCTTGTCCGAATATCCCGCACTCATGACAGGATTCATTCAGTCCCCTCACTAGGCGTCACAGACAACTAGTTCGACTCTTAAATCCGCCATGCAGAGGCCGGCCATCATCAGCTATTCTTGGTGGTTCCACGTGTCATCACATGTACGTCCACCCATCAGTTCAATCTGTGGTTCTGCACCATTGCATACATCCACATGACGGTGGTTCCGCGCCTTGCGTACATCCACCTAGGGATAAGTGGTTCCATAATCATTATGTACTTCCACTTGCATCATGTCCGTTTGGACACTTCACCATGTCTGTGTTATGTCCTTTTGGACACTTCACCATGGCACACATGAGAGCACAACTCTCTTAGTCGCGGTCCCCGGAAGACACTTAGTCAGTTCATCTGCTCTAAGTTGTTGCCTCAGTCTTCCTCAGCAATCCACACAAAACCAACCGCTGACGTACTTCGCATTTGTCGATAATGTATGTCACCGCCTTCAGTCGTTTACTTCACAACCAGGGTCACTGCAACCTTTGCAGCCACAAATTCAAATCTAATTCGTAAATCAGATCTTCGTTTGATTCAACCATGTATCACACCAACCTGCTTGGTTTGTGTTGACATGGCAAATCATCAAAATCAAGCACTCCTGACATCAGGTAGTTACGTCTGGTTACACAGCAGCATTGCTGATAACAGAGCAATACTCCATCCAGTCATATAACCAGAAGCATGTCAAGCTTAGCTCCGCCTCGTCGAAGGCCACGCTCAACTGATTGTACCATTTCAGGTCTTCAAAGACATGGAAAGCACGGTCATGATGTCCCCTCCTCAGTGCAGCGAGGAAACGCAACAACATTGCAACGTCCACAGAGATACCGATCCAACCAAATTCACAAGTCCAATGCAATACGCTGATTCAACCCTGGAACAGATCACACACTTGGCAATCCAACTCTGGGTGGTATCAATCTCATTACATAACCATCTCTCATTATGATCAACACTCTTACGCTCAGATGTTCACCAATCTCCTCAAGCTCACGTTCAATTTCAGTTGCACCAAGGCCAAACATCATTACCATCTTTACTTAGTTCGTTTGCCTGTTCCATTGATCGATTTCTTGACTTTGGTTTTCACATAAGAATCAAGTTTGCTTTACATCCGTTCCTCAAGGTAGGCTTTGCGGGAAGATAGTCCATCACAACTTGTGACTCACTATGTGGGATGCAATGAGCACCATTCACACAGCGTAGGAAATACTTTCAGCACGTCCCCATTCAGCTTAACCCTTGGTCTCATCCACAAGTCAGGATCTTCATTACATATAAAGACTTCCCCACATACTGTGGCTGCGGTCCCAACTTCGGACAACATTCGACTTCAAACCAAATGGAACACGAACAAGCAGTAGCACCCAACAACTAACTTTGCCGCACCCAGCTCATGCCTTGCAGCTGCGTATATCTCCTCCAGCATTGGAGCATCCAGTCATGTCCCTTGCACATCAGCAGACAGGACATTCAAACTTATCTTCAACATTGAAGACTTCATTCAGTGTCGCCAACGTGGATGCAATCCTTTTACAGCCACGCGACACAATCGATCTGGTGCCCTTTGGCAACCAGACTTGCCGTTCTTGTCAAGATCATCTCGACATCAAAGATCATATGACAGCCAACATACTTGTGGAACTTCAGCATGACACCATTGTCAATTATTTCGAACGCTGATCGGATGCACTTCATCTCCAGCTCGATTGCCTGTCCTCAAGATTGGTCCCCATTCATTGAACTTAAGGAGCATGTGTCAAAGACCTTCTAGCACAATTCCAAACATGCAGCTCCATGCCCAATGTCTGGCCTTGACCATTAACAGAATCTGATCCTCCATGCGCAAGACCTTGTAACCACCAAGGAATTATAGACTCATTTCCACAACCCTGTTGCAACATCGAACTCGCAACTTAGACCAGACCTAACTCTTCAATTCAATCAATTTATGGGACGACCGCAATCGTTGGCTCATCACAGCATTTGACTATCAGTTCCCAACCTTGCATTGTATTGATAGGCGGCCTGGTCTCCCCTGACATAAGTATGCCCATCACTCTTTGACGGCTTATGCTCAGTCTGCCATTGGTCAACCATCACCCACAACAACACAGAGCAGCCTCATTCCTCCGTTAGACGTATAAATAGAAACCGCACCTGTCAATCCACCTGGGACACATAGTCACTCAGATAGCATACTAAGACATAGCACAATGATTACTTGTCAATTGCTTGACCAACATAGCCACGCTTCACCCTATGGCATGTGCTTTCATAGCCTCTCAGCCTTGGGCAACAGCGCCTGTTGAATTCATTGTGATTGTTGGACTCTAGGTGTGGCCATCAGTCTCCTCCTTAGTCATCCATGTCCCCAGCCTCCAAACAACTTCCGTCTTCACCATTGAAGAACTCAATAGGATCCTCCAGCATGGAGTCCTTTCAATACGGGTCCATGTCCTCAACTTTGAGGCATTCCCACCTTTTGGAGCAAATATCTTTGTCCTCCAATCTATTGAGCAAAAGCTTGGCAATTGGGTTGGCAAGATCATCTTCACACCCATTCCAAAAAAACTTTCAAACAACATCTTCACCAGTTATAGTCACCGGGGTACAGAAGGAATGCCAAAACTTCAGCAACTCCATCCAATCCACTGACCAAACAGCAATTGAATCAGACATCCTGGATTAAATCCCACTTGGGCCCAGCTCGTCCCCATCAATGACTTCATTGGAGTTGTTGCGTTCCCGATACCATCAGGTTTCTTGGCACCATCACTTTGTTTTCTGCCCCTGCACCAAATTGTTTCAGTGCCATGGAGCATCAGTTCTCAAGATTCCAGCTTAAAGACTTTGCATGGTTTGGTTGAAGACTGTTGGGCACCATCAGCTGTTCAGGAGAACTGCCAACTGACTTTCAAGCTGCCCATGACCCATCTTCCAGCGCATTGTCAGCTGCAACTGCCCAAGGGATACCCGTTCATTAGGTAATGACGTCAATGCAAACACAGGTTGAGATGGGCGCATCCCTGACCGCTCATAGGCGCCTGCGTAGCCAATGCCATGTCCCCAGGCAGGTAACACATTCAGAATCAATCAGAGTTCCAACAGCCATGGAAACCAGTAAACAACTTTACCATGCTTCTGATGCACCTTTCTTCTGCCCAATACGTCAGTCTGAGTTGCCACTTGCAACAATTTCTCAACAGCAGGCCAAATCCCCACTGTCCTGACGGAACACCTGGTGTTAGTATAGATTGCTCCTTGCTCACCGATAGAACAAATAACTTTTGGCTCTTAACATCCGGCAACAAGTAGACAACTTTGCCTCTATGCCCAGACAAGCCATCTCCAGCGACATCATTAACTGCAAAAATGCGCCCACAAAACGGTCCCCTAGAGAGCCATCCTCCTGACCGGTGTAATCACACATCAAACA